>JAGFNQ010004081.1:0-170149 GCA_024364735.1 Boesenbergia rotunda | reverse complement strand
CGTTCCTTCGCCAGTGCTAGCAGTCCTTCGCTAGGGCTTTTTACCCTGGCATTCCTTCGCCAGTGCCTAGCAGTCCTTCGCTAGGACTTTTCCTGCACACTAGAGCAACTTGTTAGAAAACAAGTAAGACTTAACTTTTGACCTCTGTTGCCATTATCAAAACACAGGTTTGACTTGGGTGCATCCTGCACCAACATGAACTAGTTCCCTTAACTAGCATTCATGTTTATCTCCGGACATCTCAATGTCACCAGCCAGTGAGAATCAGCTGATTAGAGAATAACCCATGCTAGTCTCAACAGAATTGATAGTGTCCGTATTTATCAATTCATCAACTAGGGACAATTTCAATACTTCACAATTGCACATGTAGAGATAATCACTAGTTGTGAATTCATCACAAATTCTCTCATGCTGTGAATTGTATTGCGGACCTTCAGTAAATGAGTTTAAGATCTTAATCAAATACATAAACATGTATACTCAAATAGTGAATATTCATTTATTAAAATAAATGATTACAATCATAAGGCGATTGCCTTAGGACACTTTTCTCAAATCACTAACAAACTCCCACTTGGCCTAATGCCAATCGCTACGGTATCCAATACCACAGGCTCTAACATGACCCTCAAACTTGCTTTGAGGCAAGGCCTTAGTTCAAGGATCCGCTAAATTCCTTTAGTGGGAATTTTCTCAATTTGTATATCATTCCTTATAATTTCTCTGATTAGATGATAGCGGCGAAGCACATGTTTGGATCGCTGATGAGACCTTGGTTCCTTCGCTTGTGCAATAGCTCCATTGTTGTCGCAGTAAACCGGCACTGCTTCATCAATGGTTGGAACCACACCAAGTTCTGAGACAAACTTCTTGATCCATACTGCTTCCTTTGCTGCTTCCGAAGCTGCAATATGTTCCGCTTCCGTGGTAGAATCCGCTACGGTGTCTTGTTTGGAACTTTTCCAACTTATTGCGCCTCCATTCAAGATAAATACGTATCCGGACTGAGATTTGGAGTCATCCTTATCTGTCTGGAAACTGGCATCTGTATACCCACGTATTACCATATCACCTTCTCCATATATTAGGAACACATCCTTAGTTCTTCTTAAGTATTTAAGGATTGTCTTGACAGCCGCCCAATGATCCATTCCTGGATCAGACTGGTATCTGCTTGTGACGCTCAAAGCATACGATACATCGGGCCTAGACATGACATAGCATACATGATAGAACCTGTCGCGGATGCATAAGGAATCTTATTTATGCAAATCCTCTCGTCTTCTGTGCGCGGACACATAGACTTCGAAAGGTTGATCCCATGCCTGATGGGAAGGTAACCTTTCTTGGATTCTGACATGCTAAACCTTTTTAGCACTCGGTCTATATATGTAGACTGGGAAAGACCAAGCAATTGTTTTGATCTATCTCAATAGATTCTAATCCCAAGGATATAGGTTGCTTCTCCCAGGTCTTTCATGGAGTAAGTTTTGGACAACCAAATTTTAATTGACTGTAAGACTGATATATCATTTCCTATAAGTAATATGTCATCGACATATAACACTAGGAATACGACTGCACTCCCACTAACCTTCTTGTACACCAAGGTTCGTCAGGATTTTGTGATAAATCAAACTCTTTGATTGTCTCATCAAAACAGATGTTCCAGCTCCTGGATGCTTGCTTTAGTCCATATATGGATCGTCGAAGCTTGCATACTTTGGTTTTATCAACCGATGTGAAACCTTCAGGTTGTATCATGTATACATCCTCAAGCAGGTTTCCATTAAGGAAAGCTGTTTTCACATCCATTTGCCATATCTCATAATCATAATGAGCTGCTATGGCCAGGAGCATCCGAATGGATTTAAGCATAGCTACTGGCGAATAGGTTTCGTCATAATCAATTCCTTGTTTCTGTCGATATCCTTTTGCCACTAATCTAGCCTTAAAGCTAACAACATTACCTTCCATGTCGGTTTTCTTCTTGAAAACCCACTTTCACCCTATGGGCTTAATCCCTTCAGGTGGGTTAACCAAGTCGCATACTTGATTTTTGTACATGGAATCCATTTCCGACTTCATGGCTTCAAGCCATTTATCCCTTTCTGAATTTTTTCAGAACATCTTAATAACTGATAGGTTCATCATCGTTAATGAGTAACACGTCGTTCGATTCACTCATGAGAAATCCGTATCTCTCTGGAATATTGCGTGTCCTATCAGACCTACGAAGAAGTGGTGTTGTTTTAGGTTCAACTGATAGCTCATCATTATAAGTTATTGGTTATGGGTCTAGACTAGTTGTCTCTGTAATGTCTATTGGAGTTTTTTAAACTTCTTCAAGTTCAATGCCACTCCCACTGTTTCCTTGTAAAAGAAATTTTTTTTCTAGAAATACATCATGCCTTGAAACAAACACCTTTTGTTCCAAGGGATGATAGAATTGGAAACCTTTCATTTCCTTAGGGTATCCAATAAATAGATATTTATCAGACTTAGCATCCAATTTGTCTGATACAGTCCGCTTTATATAAGCAGGACAACCCCATATTTCTAGGTGAGATAAATGAGGTTTCTTACTATTCCACGTCTCATATGGAGTAGTAGAGACTACCTTGGTCGGGACTCTGTTTAGTAAGTAAACAGCTGTCTTAAGCGCATAGCCCCAAAAGGATTTTGGAAGAGTTGCATGATTCATCATAGATCTAACCATGTCCATCAAGGTTCGGTTACGCCTCTCAGATACACCATTATGCTGTGGTGTATATGGCGGAGTCCATTGAGACAATATCCCATTGTCCCTAAGATAATCTTGAAACTCTTGACTCAAGTATTAACCACCCCGATCGGATCGAAGTATCTTAATACTTTTGCTAAATTGTTTCTCTACTTCACTTCTGATCTCTTTGAATTTCTTAAAAGCTTCAGATTTATGTTTCATTAAGAACACATACCCGAATCGTGAGTGATCATCAATAAAGGTAATGAAGTAGCTATAACCTCCTTATGCAAGAGTTGACATTAGTCCACATACATCAGTATGTATTAGACCAAGCAATTCTTCCACTGGTTTACCTTTTCCGGAAAAGGATAATTTGGTCATCTTGCCTTTTAAGCATGATTCGCATGTATCAAACGAACCGGGTTCAAATGATTCCAGAATTCCACATCGGTGTAATTTGGTCATGTATTTCTTACTTACTTGGCCAAGACGACAATGCCACGTATAGGAGTCTATTTGATTATCTATTCGAGCACGTTTGTTGCTAACTTCGATATTGAAAATGTCACCGGATAAATCTAACGTGTAGATACCATTGTATAAAGTTCTGGTCCCATAAAGAACACCATTTAAAGTTATGTAATAGCAATTGTTACTAAAAGTTAAATGATAACCCTTTTCATTCAAGCATGAAATAGATACAATGTTCTTTATTAACGAAGGAACAAAATAACAATCATCCAATTCTAAGACAAGTCCAGTAGGGAGCTTTAGAAAATATGTTCCGATGGCAATAGCAGCAATCTTTGCTCCATTTCCAACTCGCAAATTCGCTTCTCCCTTGACGAGTCTTCTTCTATTCCTTAGCCCCTGTATGTCATTACATATATGTGAGCTACACCCAGTATCAAGTACCCAGGTGCATGAGGAAATAGAGTGACATTCAATAACGAAGATGCTTGAAGAGGATGGGGCATCGGATGCCTTCTTCTTCAAGGACTCAAGATAAACCTTGCAATTTCTTCGCCAGTGGCCCTCCTTGCCGAAGTGATGGCAAGTATCTTTTGGTGCATTTTCAATCTTATTGGCCTTAGTTAACTTATTGGTGTCCAAAATGGAACGCAAATTCAGAGAAGACATGATCAAGTGATTATCCTAGAAATACAAATTGAGGTTATGTGATGAGAATGATAAAGAATGTATCAATATACATTAATAAATCCTATTTATTTTCGAATTGAATAACCCTTTTTATCAATTCGGGAGATTGTAGGAACATCTCCAAATAGGTTAATATCCAACCATAGATAAGAACAACCATGGCTGGAGTCCATCAAGTTATTCTTAGCTATGAAGGTAGGTAATTATACCGATTACATATTACACATATGTAACTATCACTTTATACTATCAACTAATTGAATGTTTGCATAAATCATTGGGTTGTTAACCCATTAACAAGTATGCAACAATATACATAGCACCCAACTGCACCTCTCTTTACATCGACCTTGGCTATGGCACAACAAATCGATGCTCCAAGCTTAAGGCTGCCCCATTAATCAAGAAATAGTTTTAATATGGTTGGAGCTCATTCAACCATTTAGTCAGGCTTGGATGTGTCCAACAACCAAAACTAAGGATTGACCTCTGACTCCAACTATATTAATCATAAACTAATTTTATGGTTTGAACATGTTGAGGTTCAAGCCGGGCATGGATGTGTCCATCAACCCAAACGAGAAACAAAACTCCGGTTCTAACCATATTAATGGAAGGTGTTGGCCTTAATATTTTGTAAGGGGTTTTGGGTCTCATCCTTTTCTTTTAAGCACATTCATGACATATAATTATATCATGTACTAACAATTTCCTTAATAAAGTATGTATGTGACTTAATTTATCAAGTCTCATTAATTGAATTAGGAACCGAATTTCCTAATTCTAATTTCATACTTTATTCAAGGAATTGTTTTGGGAAACAATTTCCTAAATTGTCATAATCAATTTCGGAAATAATATGTTTAAGACTTTGATTTCTCTAAATCAAATCTTATTAAATTAAGAGACAGATTCCCTTAATTCAACCACATATTATTTTCATGAAAATCTTATTTAAAGAAATAAACTCTATATGAAACAATTTTTCCTAATTAATTTTGGAGACAATAATATGTAAAAGCATTACCTCATAAATCAAATAAGGAAATTATCGTTTGAGAATCACCTCAAAAATTTCAAGATTTGATCACATATTTTATTTATGGATAATTAATTACAACAAATAATTTACTTTGGGTGGCTCCCTAAGGCACTCCCCAAAGAAAATAAATTTGTTGTAAATCTAATTTGGCCTGCTCCCCGAGGTATAACCAAATTAAACTTGACAATTAAAGAACTTGTTAATAATATAATTTGGATGGCTCCCCGAGGCCTACCCAAACCAATTTTAACAATTCATATTCAAAAGAGGAAATTAAATTATAACAACTAACTTTAACTTGGGTGACTCCCCGAGGCACTCCCCAAAGTAAAGAATTTTGTTAATAATTTAAAAACCAATTTGAATTTAATTGTCAATTAATGTTTCCATAAAATGTCTAGACTTTCATGAAAAAAAAGTGCCCAAAATTACGAGCATTCCATAAATGGAAAGTTTCCAAAAATAAAAAGATTTCAGAATAATTGTAAGTTTCTGGTACAAAGAAGACTTACGTATTTCTAAAATTGAAAAATTTCAAAAATAGGAAATTTCTAAAATTGTAAAGTTTCCAAAAATAAAAAGTTTTCACAATTATCATAAAATTTTAGAAACAGAGATATTTCAAAAGTTTGCGAAATTTCATGAGGATTTCCAAACTTTGAAATTCCTAAATCTAAAACTTATCATAATTGGAAAGTTTCCATAATTGGAAAATTTTTCAAAATTGAGATCATGACAAAGTTTTACGCAAAACAATTATATGATTATGTCGAACACTAACCGGCTCTGATACTACTGTTGGGACCGGGTGCATGCCGACGCGGACACGTATTGTAATTGTTACATAATTACATGCAGCGAAACAAAAGCATGAATAATTTCCTAAATTATTCTAACACATATCCTAAGCATGCAATGTGTTCACATAATCATAATATAAAAAGTTTTGCAGAAACGTAAACTAATTTACGTATTACCTCGCGTAACTCGAAGGAAGGGACGAGATCCAACCGTAAGCGTCCCTTGGAAGCTCCGCCTCTATTCGCGTCCACGCCGAGTATCTTCGGGATGACTTCGCAAAGCCACAAGTTTCGTGTTCTCGAGAACTACTAGATTCTCCGAGAACGCGACAAGAAAACCAAGAGAGAAATAATCATATCGGAAAAACTCACTACCAAGGATGGCTGGAATCACAATTCCGGCGAGAAGGAGGAAGATGACTTGCGCCCAATCCCAAGGAGATGATGGCCGGAGAGGAAGATCGTCTCAACGGAAGAACTTCGTCGCCTCGGTGCTTCTCCTTGTGCTCACGGCAAGAAGAAGGGAGAAAGATGACTTGTGGCCGGCCAAGAGGAAGAAGGGAGGAGGGGAGAGAGCCCAGGCAAGGACACTTCGATTGATTTTCAAGCCTTGCCTTGGGCCCTTTATATAGTGGTCTCTCAACCATCAAGCCTTTCAAAAAGGAGACTTATTCCATCATGCCAAGTTTTATCATATTTTAATTCATGATAAAAATTCGACCAAGTCTCTTTTTTTTCTTATCGAATAAATTTTCTTTATCATGGTAAATCAATCCATGATTGATTTTATAAAATAAAATAAACCAATCCATGGTTCATTTTAATTGCCATGAAAAATAAACCAAACCTTGGTTTATTATATAAAAAATTTATATGAATAAATTTTCTTATTATGGTAAATCAATCCATGATTGATTTTATAAAATAAAATAAACCAATCCATAGTTCATTTTAATTTCCATGAAAAATAAACCAAACCTTGGTTTATTATATAAAAAATTTATATGAATAAATTTTTTATCATGGTAAATCAATCCATGATTGATTTTATAAAATAAAATAAACCAATCCATGATTCATTTTAATTTCCATGAAAAAATAAACCAAACCTTGGTTTATTATATAAAAATTTATATCATCCATAATTTTATAAAACAAACCACACTTGGTTTATTTTATAAATTGAACCAAAAACTTGGTACTCTCCCTTTGTTGTGGCCGGCCAAGCAAAGAGGATGGAGACCCTCTTTGGCCGGCCCATCCAAGCCACGCCCCAATGAATTAAACTTATTTAATTCATCTATTAAGTCTTCAAAAGACTTAGCCATTTTACGCTTCCGATGCGTCTCTGAAAAATTCAGATTCGACTTATCGTTTGACTCAACCAAACTTAATCTCTCTTGATTGGAAAATCCAATTTTCAATTCGTTTTAAATCCCTCAGATTACTCGTAGTGCGTGTGACTAAATAGACTTTCGATTTATGTTGGCCGTCTATAATTAATCAATTATAGAACGATCATGAGTGGCATCTAGTAGTACATCATGATCCCCAATTAATCGAAAGATCAATAGTTAACCTCAGAAACTCTTCTGAAACCCTTCAGCAGCTATAATGAATCGTGCCCCATTCCCTTCACCATCTTATACCTACTTGGTTCAGGACATGGTCTATGCGTGTCAGTCCCCACTAGGCTGACTACGTCACACCAAGCCCAAGTAACGTTTTCTCGTCCTACGGATTCTAATTACTCTCATGTATTTAAGAGATTCATACTCTGAACATGTCATGCTTTGGCCAGAGGCTTCGAGTAACAATCCGATGATAGGCCTCGGGTATACATCTCCTCGCAAGGAGTGGTGAATCCTTTGTAGGTTGTTCAAACATCTTCGGGCACTTCGGCTTACACCCAATCATCCTGGGTCCACACCTCCTTGGAGATGCTTGCTTAAGATGTCAAAGTATAAGTCTCCATGACCAAGATGACTTGAACACCGCAAGTCAAAGGAATATCGCACTTAAGCTGCAGTAAGAACTTCACTGACATATCTATATGTAAACTACCATATGAAGTTTTACAGCCAGTCACTCCAATGAACTAGTTCCCTTAACTAGCATTCATGTTTATCTCCGGACATCTCAATGTCACCAGCCAGTGAGAATCAGCTGATTAGAGAATAACCCATGCTAGTCTCAACAGAATTGATAGTGTCCGTATTTATCAATTCATCAACTAGGGACAGTTTCAATACTTCACAATTGCACATGTAGAGATAATCACTAGTTGTGAATTCATCACAAATTCTCTAATGCTGTGAATTGTATTGCGGACATTCAGTAAATGAGTTTAAGATCTTAATCAAATACATAAACATGTATACTCAAATAGTGAATATTCATTTATTAAAATAAATGATTACAATCATAAGGCGATTGCCTTAGGACACTTTTCTCATATCACTAACACCTGGGACGTCTAGGGCACCTGACTGCTCACAGGCGCCTCCCATGCTAACCTGCCAGCTCATCTTCGCATCCTCAGGAAGTAACCCATCTAGGGCGCGTGTGTTCTCGGGCGCCTGAGTCCTCTCAGGCGTCTGGGATGCAGAAAATGTTAGGACCGGTAGGAGATCTAAAGGGGGGGGTGATTGGCTCCAATTTGCTTGTAGAAGATTTATCGCCGCGGAAGACTTCATGCAATGCTAACGCTCAAGAATTTACTTGATATCCACTTCCTTGAGGTGACTAATCCAAGGATCTGCTCTCCTCGCTCTCTCATACACTATGAAAGTTCTCCTTTTTGAGGTGGAGAAACCTCTTACAAGCTTACAAGAATAATACAACAAGAGGAAACAAATACAATAGAAAATCTTACATGATTTACAACAATTATATCTCTTTGTTTTCCTTGCTTTCTTCAAGCTTGAGATCGCCTTTAGAACCTTGGAAGTGCAGCAACACTATGCCCCAAAACTTCTCTTGAAATGGCGAGGAAGGAGGAGAAGAACCGTGTGAGCGCTCCGCTTCAAACCTGCGTGAAAACCCTATATACCCGACGCCTAGGGTTCCCTAATCGATTGTCCAATTGATTACCACGTCAGACTTAGCCGTTCAACGACTATTTTTTGAAGCTTAATCGATTAGCCAATCGAGTAAGAACAACCTTAATCGATTGCTGAATCGATTCAGCACATTTCTCTGCTCTCGTGCAATACTGCGGTAATCGACCGCCCAATCGTTTACAGGACCTCTTAATCAATTGATCACTTGATTAAGAGAAGGCTGAATCGATTGCCCAATCGATCCAGCCACATTCTGTTCTCGCAACTTATTTCTCCCAATCGATTCACACCTTCCTTAATCGATCACCCAATCGATCAAGAAGGCTTCTGTTCGTGAGAAACCAAACCCAAATCGATTACTCAATCGATTGAGTCCAACCTTAACTTGCGTGCACAAGTCTAAGGTTCTCTTGCCTAGCCTTGGTCAACCGTAACTTGTTAGGACTTCTCTACCAAGTGTCCGATCAACTCTTTGACCAACTTGGATTTCTCCTACCTAGCTCCCAACTAGGACATAACCCATGCTAGCGTGTGATCTCCGCGATCCACCTGGACTTCACCTAGTCCCACTAGGTCTTTTCCCATGTCAGCGTGCGATCTCCCCGATCCACCTGGACTTCACCTAGTCCCACTAGGTGTGCCTAGTCCCACTAGGTCTTTTCCTATGCCAGCGTGCAATCACCCCGATCCACCTGGACTTCACCTAGTCCCACTAGGCCATTTCCAGTCAACCTTGACCCACTTGACTCACACGATATTCAAACATCATGCGATATTCAAGCTTCATTATCAAACATCGAAACATCCAACTTTAAGCTTACTAGACATAAGCTCACCCGAGCTTAGTCAAACTAGGTCAACTCTGACGTAACCAAGATTGCACGAATAATGTTCCCCTTTTTGATGTTTGACAATATGTTTGAGAAAGACTAATCCCTATTAGCCTTTCAATCTTCTCCCCCTTTGACACAGATTAAAAACTCTTCTCGAGAGTGTATATGGTCAAAGGCATTCCTAATGAAAGTTCCATACCTTCCATTTGAACCCATGCTCAATCGTGAGCATTCATCATAATGAAGATTCCCAATCTTCATTCTTCCACTTATCCCAAAAATAAAAATTCAAACACATGCTTTTAAGGAATACCTCCCCCTCAAAACATGCTCTAACCCTCTATCATTGCACCAACAATGATTTTTGAATTCCTAAAACTTTAGGAAATCTCAACTCGAGTTATGAGATTTTGAGATTCAAAAATTGAATCAAAACCTCTCTCTAACCCTATAAGTTTCACCAAACAAACTCCCTTTTTGATTTCACAATGAAATTTACCCAAATATACTTATAAAAGTATTTCAAGGGGCTAGGGATTGTTAGGTTACTCAAAATTGAGTTAACTGACTAAAAACAGACAGTTTCAGTTGTGCCAATCGATTGGTGTTGGGTCCCAATCGATTAAGCTATGCCTTAATCGATCAGCTGATCAATTACAGCTTCCCTTAATCGATCAATGGATCAATTATGCGAGCTTCTGTGCCCGTAGAGGTTTAACAATCGATTGACTAATCGATTGATGTTGTCCTAATCGATCACCTGATCGATTGAGAGTTTCTGTTTTCTGAAAACAATTTCAGTCCGAATTTCAGAAACTCCTAAATAATTCTACAAAATTTAAAAAATCTTGAAATTTTGTGTAGACATTATTTATGACATATACTATCAAGGAAAAATAATTTTATACGAAAATACCTCCATTTTTCAAAGATTGACACAAAAATGGAAACCATTGAAATATTTCAATGTTTCACTCTATTTTGTATCCAATTCATCAATGATGAGATCTATCAAAAGATAGTCTTCACTAAGGTTTTTCAAGATAGTTTTGAAATAGATTTCAAAAACAATTTCCAACCATGTTCCTTGGGCTAAATGCACATGACTTGTACATTAGCTTTCCCAATGATTGGAGTTCATTTATATTTATGTTTTGATGAACCTAAAACTCAATAGAATGCACATTAATTAACACCTTGAGTTTCATTCATCACCCTAATATCTCACTTGTTTCTAATGTATCTCAAAATACACGCAAGTCCAACTTATGATCTTGGTGAGATGTGAAAGTCATGTTCTCCCTAAACTAAGGGTTCATACATTTCTACCTAGGCATTATAAACTTTGATCATCCACCTAGAATGTGAATTAATGTCAATGTCCTTAATTTCAATAAAAATTAAATTAATGCATGATAATGACTATGACATGCATCATA
Organism: Boesenbergia rotunda; assembly: GCA_024364735.1. Taxonomy (NCBI): domain Eukaryota; kingdom Viridiplantae; phylum Streptophyta; class Magnoliopsida; order Zingiberales; family Zingiberaceae; genus Boesenbergia; species Boesenbergia rotunda. Next base: position 159,081 of record JAGFNQ010004081.1, on the reverse strand, counting down.
TGAGAATTTTAAAAAAAAATATTATAACTAGATGATGCATGTATGTCTTGACATATAATATTTTTATAATAAAATATGAATGATGAATGATGATATCATGGTATGTGATAGGGCATACAATGCATGACATAGTAGCATAAAACAAAATACCTAGATTTCCTATCTAAGTATCAATAACTCATCGCTAAGCCATTGATAATCCTAATTTTGCCCCTAATTTCCAAGATAATGCCGAAACTCCCCAACTTAGCATATCTTTGGATTCTAACCTAGTTGTGCCAACTTTATTTAGTTCAATCTTTCAAAAATATAGTTTGACACAATTTTACTCCTCATAGAGTAAACTGTTGGATCGAGAAATGCGAGAGAGGGGGGGGGTGAATGTCGCAATTCGTTCGGATTTAAAAAGAGCGGGTGCGCAGCGGAAATAAAAGAGAACACAATAACGCAAACACAGCTGGTTTACTTGGTTCGGAGCCTGGGTCGACTCCTACTCCAAGGCCCACGGTCGTTGACCGTTTTCTGCGGGCAATTCTATAAGTTCGCAAAAGTTTACACACAAATAATAATAAAAATATTCTCGTAAACTTAAATACAACTCTTGTTACCGACGTCCGGTGAAGATTGAAGTTTTGGAGCAGCGGGACGTCGTCGGCTTGAGTTGGCAGCTTTCTGGAGCGTGTCGTGGAAGCAGAAGAGCGTAGAGTTGTCGAAGGAATTGGTTATCTTTGAAGAGGGTCGAGGCCCTCTTTATATAGGGCAGGGGGCGCCCGACATGCTCGGGGCGCCCTCCACGTGGCAGCAGATCCGGCGATGCTCTAGTCAAAGCTGATCTCGTTATCTTCGGGATTGTTTTTGACTGGGGCGCCCGACGCGCACGAGGCGCCCGATTGACCCGTCAAACTTTATCACCGAGGCTTCGCGAGGGTGAGCTGCAGCCGCCTTCAGTGACGTGGCACAGTGGGCGCCCGAGACACGCGGGGCGCCCGACATGCGGGGCGCCCGACACACGCGGGGCGCCCCCGATTGCGCTGCTGTCGGGGCGTTTACCTCTCTGCTGACTTTGGGTTGACTCTGGGGCGCCCGACACATCCGGGGCGCCCTACTCAGCTACGGCCTCACTCCTTTGAGGCTCTCTGAGCTGCAGAAACACAGTCCTTCGGTCCTGCATCCAGGGTTAGTCCAAAACAGCAAATAATAAGTTAGTTAAAACAGCCTTAGCTGTCTTGGTTCTGACTTTGGATCTCCAAAATGGAGCCCTAGGTCGAACCGACGCCTAATGTTCCCTCGAGGGGAACGCGTCCTCACCTACTCCTCTCGGGAGAATTTACCTGGTGCCAACCGGATTCTCCAGTTGGACTTTTGCCCGGCAGCCCTTCGCCAGGTCTTGGTTTTCGCCTAGCAGCCCTTCGCCAGGACTTGGTTTTCGCCTAGCAACCCTTCGCCAGGACTTGGTTTTCGCCTAGCAGCCCTTCGCCAGGACTTGGTTTTCGCATAGCAGCCCTTCACCAGGACTTGGTTTTTGCCCAGCAACCCTTCGCCAGGACTTGGTTTCCTGACAGCCCATCGTCAGGTGCCTAGCATCCCTTCGCTAGGACTTGGTTTCCTGACAGCCCATCGTCAGGTGCCTAGCATCCCTTCGCTAGGACTTGGTTTTCGCCTAGCAGCCCTTCGCTAGGACTTGGTTTCCTGTACACTCAAGCAGCATTGTTAGATACAAAACAGCCCTTAACTTTGAATCCTTTGCCAATATCAAAACAAGGTTCGATCTGGTGCTTCCTGCACCAACAATCTCCCCCTTTTTGATTATGGCAACACAATTCAAAGTTAAGGAAACACTTATAACAGTTTAAGCACAAAAAGGTTAAGCAATGAATTATAACTATTTATGAATAGAATAAATGTAGAGTTGAAAAAAAATTTATTTTTCATACTCCCCCTAAAACCCTGAATACTTGTATTTACAACTCTTAACTTTGACCTTTCCTCCCCCTTTGACATATATCAAAAACAGGCATGGGTGAACAAGGTATCTAACAGGGATTTATGAGTTTTTCTAAGTGCTTCATATTTTTGACAAAGTATTTCAAAAACAGAGTAAAAATATTTTCAAAACTTTTTACACTTAGATAATTTTCAAGTATAAAGCAAGTATTTTTGAGAAGTTTGAAAAATTAAGTGTCAGGTACTTGGTTTAAAAATAGTTAAGTACTAAACTCATTTAAATACTTGAAATAAATTTTTGAAAGGAATTGTTAAGTACTTAGAAATAATTTTTGAGAAAGATTTAGAAATAATTTTTGAAAGAAATAGTTAAGTAATTGGAAAAAAATGTTAAGTACTTAAGTTGTATTTTAAAAAAAAATTAAGTAAAAAATCAAGTACTTAAATTGATTTTGAAAAAATTAAGTACTTCGGATGTTTTTGAAATTCAAATTTGAAAAAATTTGATTCCCTCTTTCCTATCTCTCCCCCTTAATGTTAAATTCTTCTCCTTAGACCATTTTTAAGTTCAATTAAGAATAATATTTTGAAGGAAGTGATAAGGAGAATGTTTGTGTATCAGAGCCTATGAATTTTGAAAGCAAAAAGATACTTAGAATAATTTTGAAGGCAAAAAAAAACTTAAATTTCTAGATTAAATCCATTTTAAAAGATGTATTTGTAGGCAAATCTTTAAAAGCTTCATGCATTTAGAACACTTTTGCCTTGAAAAATATTTGTACTTTTGGAAACATTATATTTTGAAAAATAGCAGTACTTTTTGAAGGATATTATGCATTTTTGAAGACATAAGTACTTTTGAAATAAATTATGATTTGAAACACATAAGTACTTTTAGAAAAATATTAGACTTTGAAAGATATAAGTAATTTTTGAAAAGAATTATGCATTTTGAACACAAAATATTTTACTTGACTAGGTTTCTTTTCCAGTCTGACACAATCCTAGGAAACCTTGTTGACTACAAGGACATTTTCCTAAGTGTCCTGGAAAATTTTCTCCAACCCAAGTAAATACTATCTCCAAAAGCAATTTCATAGGCCACAATAATAATAATGTTTTGAACGAAAAATTATTTATGTTTTCAAAAGGATTTTAAACTTGCAGTGCATAAAAACATATATTTTGAAAAATTTTCAACAATTCTTTTAATTTGATCTCCCCCTAAACTTGACCCAGTCCTAGGAAGCTTGTTGACTACAAGTGATCTTCCTCTGAGTTTTAGGGTTTGATTTAAATTATAAGAATTATCTAATAACTTTAAAATAATTACCAAAAAAAATTTCAAAAATTCTTCTTTTGAATCAAACTCCCCCTAAATTTGACACTTCCTAGGAGTCTTAGTGGATCATGAAATGGACCTTCCTCTGTGTCTTTAGGGTTTATTAAAATCAAAAGAGTATAGTTTTGAGTATAGTAATTTTCAAGACAATTTGGAATGATAACACAGTTTTCGAAGAATATTTTGAAATGATAATAATTTTTCAAATAGATAGTAATATATGAAGGCTTTTGAATCAACTTTTGAAAATAAGTTTTAAAGCATAAGGATTTTGAGAAATCTAAAAATATTAAGAAGAACTCCCCCTGTATCCGACATAGACTGACTTTATCTTAGACCTTAGTGTTGACTAGGTTTGACCATGTTTGACTCAGTTGACTAAGGTTTGACTATGTTAATCATGGTTTGACTATGTTGGAATTATCCTCTGAATTAAAACACAACATAAAAGAAATTTTAATTTGAACTTAATTTTCCTGTCTCACCCAATCTAGGGTTTTCAAACAGTTAGCCTTAAAAGTTCTTGTGAGACAGGTTTGAAGGTAAAAATTAATTTTGAAAAGGAATTTTCATTTATTTTGAAAAAAGTTATTTAATTTTGAAAACAGATTTAAAAAATAAGTGTAGAAAGCAGAAATTTTGAACACTGATTAAGTGATTTTTGAAACAGAATAAGTTTGAAAAATAGAAATTTTGAAAACAGATTAGAATCTATAATTATTTGAAATTTGTGTTAGATTCGAATTTGACAAAAGATAATTTGAATTTGAATTTCAGAAATTGGCTTCCAGGTCTTGGCGAGGCACTAGGCCTTCTTTGGCCGTAGCCTTATGGGATCATCCACCCTTTCCTTGACAAAGCCTTTTAATGAAATTTCATTTTCAAATTAAATTAGGTCATTTTCTGGTCTAACTAGCTTGGGTCTTGGATCGGTAGCTTCGGCTGGTTTCACCAGTCTAAAGAGACCAAGTAGACTTGATCTTATTAGAGTTGGTTTCCCCAACGTACTATCATCTCACCTCCTCCCAATACTATGTTTTCAAATTTCAAGTAATTGGTTAAGTCCTTAAGCTATCTAGTCCTATGAATAGCCAAAACAAAACTTCAGATAATGTTATAGTGAGGAGAAATTTCTGGATTTTCTAAGTTTGCAAAATTATTAATCAGTTTTTCTTGTGTATCAATTTTAATTTTCAAAGTCTCATTTTCTTGTCTTAACATTTTGAATTTTGACTTTGCTAATATACATGATTTCATTAAGTTATCTAAGCATGCATCCATATCTAAATTTGACCAAGGGAGATTAATTAATCTATCAGTATTCAAGGTAAAGAGTTGATTTGGATGTAAATTACAGTTACCCATTTTGGTTGGTTTCCCTGGATCTTTGTAACGTTTATCTGTGCATTCCTCTTTGTAATGCCCAAACTCCTGACACTTGAAGCATTGAATGCGACTCTTGTTCTTTCGTGCTTTTGGAGCTCGTTTCTTTGTTGCAGTCGGTGGTATCGTTTGAATCTCACGGGTAGGACACTTAGTTTGGTAGTGCCCTCTCTCCCTGCATATGTAACAAATTATATGATTTTTAAAATTCAAATTTGTAATTTTACCTTTTGATTCCTTATTAGGAATCTCCCCCTTAATTGTTGCTGTCTCGGATCTAAATTCATCTTCTGATTCCGTGTCTGAGTCGGACTTGGGTACCGGTTGAAGCTCCTTCTTTGATGGTTCTCTTGGAGTTTTCCCTGCAAAAGTTATACCTTCCTCGACCATTGCAGTATCAGCTTGATTATTTAATTCTAATTTAGAAAAGAATTTGAAATTGGTTACCATCTCAGTCAGTTCGTTGTCTGATTCTGCTGGTTCGATTTCGACTCTGGGTTCAGGTTCAGACTCTGACTCGGCTATCTGTGCTTGGACCGAGAGTGCGAGATAACTTACCTGATCTTCTTCTTCATCTAAGATTTCTTGATGAAGATTGATCAATTTCTCCCACATTTCTCTAGCACATCCAAATGAACCGACTAGCTTGAGTTGTTCGTTGGTTAGACCGCATTGAAGAATTGCAGTTGCTCTTGCATCAGTCTCAATTTGGTTGAGGGTGGGTTCATCCAGTTTGTCCCATGCAACTGATAGTCCATCTTCTGTAGGGAGGTGGAACCCTGTTTGAATGATCATCCATATGTCCATATGGGTCTTCAGATGGAACTCCATTTGACTTCTCCAAGAATTGAAGTTTTCACCGGAGAAGAGAGGTGGACGAACGCTGTTCCATTCTTGATTGGCCATTTAAAAAAAAACTTGCACACAGAGGGAAAAAGTAGAAATGTACCAAGACTTGGTCTTGGATTAGTAGTGTGGGAGAGAGAGAGAAAAATTAGCCTAATAAAAACTATTGCACGGATTTTGAGGCAGACTGATATAAAAAATTTATGTCAAAATTTTGAAAATGTTACTTTACCAATTTTGATGACAAAAAGTAAGACTTTAATGTTTGGAAAAAAATTTGCTCAGATTAAGGTAGCACGATTTTCGAGAAAAAAATAATAATAAAATAATAAAAAAAAGTTTATGACAAATTTTCAAAAGTTGATTATTTTGACAATTCTGACTTATGGTAAAAAAATGAGAATTCAAAATTGAAAAAGGCGTAAGGATTTTTTAAATCCACCTACAGATAATTTTTATTTTTAAAATAAAAGGCGAAAAGATGTAGTGGTGTTGATTAAAAAAAAAGAAAAGAAATAAGATAAAAAATTTCGTAAATCCGAAAAACTTTCAAACTGGTGGTTGCACCAAGTTTGAACTACCCCGCTCTGATACCACTTGTTGGATCGAGAAATGCGAGAGAGGGGGGGTGAATGTCGCAATTCGTTCGGATTTAAAAAGAGCGGGTGCGCAGCGGAAATAAAAGAGAACACAATAACGCAAACACAGCTGGTTTACTTGGTTCGGAGCCTGGGTCGACTCCTACTCCAAGGCCCACGGTCGTTGACCGTTTTCTGCGGGCAATTCTATAAGTTCGCAAAAGTTTACACACAAATAATAATAAAAATATTCTCGTAAACTTAAATACAACTCTTGTTACCGACGTCCGGTGAAGATTGAAGTTCTGGAGCAGCGGGACGTCGTCGGCTTGAGTTGGCAGCTTTCTGGAGCGTGTCGTGGAAGCAGAAGAGCGTAGAGTTGTCGAAGGAATTGGTTATCTTTGAAGAGGGTCGAGGCCCTCTTTATATAGGGCAGGGGGCGCTCGACATGCTCGGGGCGCCCTCCACGTGGCAGCAGATCCGGCGATGCTCTAGTCAAAGCTGATCTCGTTATCTTCGGGATTGTTTTTGACTGGGGCGCCCGACGCGCACGGGGCGCCCGATTGACCCGTCAAACTTTATCACCGAGGCTTCGCGAGGGTGAGCTGCAGCCGCCTTCAGTGACGTGGCACAGTGGGCGCCCGAGACACGCGAGGCGCCCGACATGCGGGGCGCCCGACACACGCGGGGCGCCCCCGATTGCGCTGCTGTCGGGGCGTTTACCTCTCTGCTGACTTTGGGTTGACTCTGGGGCGCCCGACACATCCGGGGCGCCCTACTCAGCTACGGCCTCACTCCTTTGAGGCTCTCTGAGCCGCAGAAACACAGTCCTTCGGTCCTGCATCCAGGGTTAGTCCAAAACAGCAAATAATAAGTTAGTTAAAACAGCCTTAGCTGTCTTGGTTCTGACTTTGGATCTCCAAAATGGAGCCCTAGGTCGAACCAACGCCTAATGTTCCCTCGAGGGGAACGCGTCCTCACCTACTCCTCTCGGGAGAATTTACCTGGTGCCAACCGGATTCTCCAGTTGGACTTTTGCCCGGCAGCCCTTCGCCAGGTCTTGGTTTTCGCCTAGCAGCCCTTCGCCAGGACTTGGTTTTCGCATAGCAGCCCTTCACCAGGACTTGGTTTTTGCCCAGCAACCCTTCGCCAGGACTTGGTTTCCTGACAGCCCATCGTCAGGTGCCTAGCATCCCTTCGCTAGGACTTGGTTTCCTGACAGCCCATCGTCAGGTGCCTAGCATCCCTTCGCTAGGACTTGGTTTTCGCCTAGCAGCCCTTCGCTAGGACTTGGTTTCCTGTACACTCAAGCAGCATTGTTAGATACAAAACAGCCCTTAACTTTGAATCCTTTGCCAATATCAAAATAAGGTTCGATCTGGTGCTTCCTGCACCAACATAAACAAATGACTCCTTCATTTTCAAGGATAGTAGTTCCTTGAAAATACCCAAAAGTGCCAACTTCATCAAGGTTGGGTTAACTATCTGTCCAATTTGAGTTGACACTCCCTAGGCCTATCTAGGGTGTGGCAAACATACTTTTAGAAACCCAAAACCTATTGGTACTCCTTGGGTGTTCTAGGTATTCATTAGGGATAACTTCCCTTGATACCTTCCTAATGACTTTTCTAGGCTTCTCCGAAGCCTTAGTCATGTTGGTCTTGTCTTGGTCAACTCTAGGGATGACTTCCCTTGTGGCCTTTGTTAGGTCTGTGACCATCAAGCTAGAGGGGGGGGGTGGTGAATAGCTTGTCCTTGATTTTTCTTCCTACAAAGTTAGTGCGCAAGCGGAATAAAAAAAAATAAAACTAAAACTATGAGGAACATACCGATTTATGTGGTTCGGAGATAAAACTCCTACTCCACGACTGTCCGTAAGGTGGACGATCCCGATCCTTCGGTGGATGATTCCCTGGAGCACCTCCGACTAGCTCTCGTAGCTCCTTGTGGGTGGAGAAACCTCACCACAAACCTTGTACACGATCTGAGCAATACAGGCTACTAACAAGTTTTACCCAAGCAAGTTTTGCCAAGAAGAAAAGGCTTTAAACGAGCTCCCTTAAATAGAGCTCGAGGCTGAAATGGTGCTACAAGTCGACTGGTCCAAGCCTAGTCGACTGATCCCACTTGGATTCGACCGTTGTAACTCCAACGTTCGAGTTTCCAGCGCTACCAGTCGACTGATCCTGGATCAGTCAACTGGTCCATCCCTAAGTCTAGGGTTACCCTCCCCGAGCACATTTCTCTCTGCACTCGAACCCTCACGACTTAGTTCCCGAGTACAATGCTCCCAATACTCAAATCCTCACAACCCTCGATCTGTTGCCTTCGCGCCCTCTTCGTCTTCGACTCCCATCCCTCAGATGCACACACAAGCCCTCGGCTTGCCTCCATGCCATCCTTCACGCATGCCTCGAAGTCCGCGTCCCTCGGCTCATCGTCCCTACTCCAGTAGCCTCGATCTATTGCCTTTAAGCCCTCTTCGACTTTAGCCCTCATCCCTCAGATGCGCTCGCAAGCCTACGGCTTGCCTCCATGCCATCCTTCACGTACGCCTCGAAGTCCGCTTCCCTCGGCTCATCGTTCCTGCTTCGTTCATGGTCCCTCGGATGCGCACACAAGCCCACGGCTTGCCTCCATGCCACCCTTCACTGTACCTGAAGACATCCAACCAAGTCTATGTGTACTTGCAAACCTGCACACTCACATACACATATTAGACCAACATGAAATCCTAACTTAACCATATTGACACACACATCAAAACCCATGATCCTCCAGATCATACTTGGGCCAATTGCCCCAACAATCTCCCCCTTTTTGATGTGTGGCAATATGTTTAAGTTAGGTAAAACAACAACAATAAAAATTATAGACATAGTAAAACAAGAGGCAACCTCTCTCTTAACCTATGCCCTCCAGATAATTTTCAATTTTTCACAACACCAAGTTAAGTTAAACCTAACTTAACACCACAAGTTCTCCCCCTTTGGCATCATAAAAAAGATTGCCCTAAGCAATCCTAACCCTAGTGTAAAAAATAACCCATCTTATTTCTGAAAACCCCTCAGAATTCACAAAACAACCACACCAGTCGACTGCCCCTGAGGCAGTCGACTGCCCTCTATTTTCCGCAAACCACAGAAACATCAGTCGACTGCCTCGCAGGGCAGTCGACTGATACAACCTATTTCTGAAATTTCTAGCCAAATTTCAGAAACCCCTAGAAAATTCCATAAAATTCAGAAAAATATAAAATTTTGCAATCATATTTGTTAGGATATAGTCTACCCTAGAAAAATATATTTTCGTGAAAAATACCAAATATGCTTGACTTTTGGTATGAACTCTAATTCTTTTGTAAAGTATCAATATATATCAACTTTCAAACCTTTATTTGATTCTATGTGTTTGCCAAGCCTATCCTATACCATCTCAACCATAGAATTATTTTCAAATCTCCCCCTTTTCTTAAGATATTCTCAAAATGATAAAACTTTCCCCTTCTGATCCCTTAACCCTAGACATATACATTTATAAACCTTCCTTTGTGCCCATAATAGTAATACCATTGCATTCAATAGCCAATAATGAATTGCAAACAATATAAACAATATCAAAGACATGACTTAACACTTCATAAAGTAATATGAAACCATAAATCAAAAGTTGCATACAAAACTCCAAATAACACATAAAGAAGTCACAAGGGCCATATTCCGAAGTTGTTAAGCGTTACAATGCCAAAATAAGTGTTTGAGAGATAAAATGTAACCCCAAGCCATACACTCTCAACACTAAAACCAAATAACACATATACACTCTTTCTAAGCCTAGGCTTAGATCTGAGGTAGAGGAAGGCTAGGAAGGTGATCTTGGGTCTTTAGGAAAGCTCGGAGCAAGAGGGGAGGTCGGGAGAGACGAAGACTCGCAGAGGGTGGCACTGAAAACCCTAGGATCGGCCACCCCGCGCGATTATTTCCTTTTAAAAACCTTGCGTACCAGTCAACTGCTCTAGGGGCAGTCGACTGAGAAAGTGAATAGAAAGTTCAGTCAACTGCCCCAAGGGCAGTCGACTGGTAATTCCAAATTCCCAATTTCTGATTTACATTAGGCCAGTTGACTGGTTCTGAACCAGTCGACTGGTACCCTGATTTCAGCTCTTTGTCCTAATTTAAAAAATGCCTAATTAAATTCACAAATCTCCAAAAAATCTAAAAATTCATGGAGAGATTTGGAAGACCTATGTCTTGTTGGGAAAAATATGTTTTCATATAAATTTACTCCCGATCCCATGATTGGCACGAAATTCAAAACTATCTAATTGGTCCAGTTCATCCTTGGCCTAAAGTTCTAGTTTTGACCTCTCCTTGATGTATCTTCCCATACTTAACCCCAATACATTCCCAGCATTGATTTATATGACATTTGCACATTAAAACCAATTTTCACACAATATGATTCTATTTTCATCTTTTCATCCACAAACCTCCTTTTTAATGTGCCAATTCCCTAGGATTAAGACCCACACTAGCCTTCCAAACCCTTTGGCACATTCCATAGTCCATCTAATCCTCTAGGAGAAATCCTCCTGAGATCCATTGACCATAGATTTCATTTTGACTTCTAGAGCTTTCCCTTGAGCTCTCCTTAGTCACCTCCCTAGATGGCTCTTCTACAAAGGCAAGCCTACACTGGTGTACCTCCGGTGCTTCTTGACCTTCAACTCTCACTCTCTTGACCTTGTATATATTTTTCTTGGTCAAGTTCTTCTTCTCCCCTTTAAATGGATTTTCCTTGCCATTTTTGGTCTTTCCCTTGCTATAATCATATGACATCCTTGCATATGACTTTTCCTTAGCACTTGACTTCCTAGATTGGTATCCTAGACCCGGTCTATCATTTCTAAGGTGGTGACCATCCGGTACCATACCTAACCCCTTGGAACCCCCTAATAAGTCTATCTAGATTCTTTTCCAATTTATCATGCTTTGCCCTCAAAGCTTGATTTTCTCTTTCTAACTTCTCAACCTTATTGTCACCACTTTGGGTATTCCTAGGTCTACCCATTTTTCTAGGCATGTATCTCCCTTTCTTAGGGTTAATGCCTTGGTCCTTAGGTCCAACATTTCTAGATTGATCATGATACATGGGTTTATTAGAATTTTGGCATGCAATAGTAACTCTATTTCTATCATGATACTTGAAATCAAAATTACACATAGGCAAGCAATTTTTATCATTCATAGTATGCATAAGGGAGTTTAAAACATTCTTAAAGTTAGGGATTACCTCCCTTACCCATGGAGCTCCCCCTTGATGTAAGCTTCTCTTCCTCTCATCCTTCTCCCATCTTCTCAAATGCTTCATTTTCTTGAGTTCTCCTTTTCTCGAACACTTGGTGTGATAGTGCCCTAGCTCTCCACAAGTATAGCACCTAATGTGCTTTTTCTCCTTCTTTTCCCTACAACTCATATTAGATTTTAAATGAATTGACCCGGGTTTAGGGTTTACCTCCTTTTTACCTAGTGGACACTTGTCCTTGTAGTGTCCCTTCTTGTTGCATCCAAAGCAAATAATGTGGTCTTTTGTCCTTGCTTTGGTGGAGGTAGAAGATTCTTCTTGCTCTGGTATTGAAGTGGATCTTTCCTCCCCTTAATTCCTGAAGTGGAGACCTCTTCTTCTTCCCTTGATGAAGTGGATGATCTCTCACTCTCTTGAGCCACTTCACTTGATGCAATGGGTGAATTTCTTTCCTCTTCCTTCTTGAGCCATTGATCTCACTTCCTTGGGCTCTTCTACTATTTGAGCTTGTGTAGGGTTTTCATGAAATTCTACCATCTTGTTCCATAGCTCATATGTATTTTTGTATTCACCTACACCACTCAATACATTTTTAGGCAAAATATCAATTAATATTGCAATTACCTTCTCATTAGCCTTTGATTGACTTTGTTGCTCCTTAGTCCAATATCTAGGTCGAAGTCTTTTCCCATGCTTATCTCTTGGAATTTTGAATGGCTCTTCTAGTACCATTATGCACTCCCAATCCATGCCAAACCACGTCTTCATCTGTATCCTCCAATAGTCGAAATCTTCGCGATCATAGGGAGGTGGAAGGTTGATATCATCACCCAACTTTGTTAGTAGGAGCCCTAGAGCCAATTATGTGATGATTGACTAGGGACATTTTGTATCATATTCTATTATTAATAAAGGCATGTTTGGTTATTATACTTACTTTGTATTCTATGCCGAATAACTAAGTATAATAATGTCCTTGTGTAGTAGGTTCTTATTTACATTATATCAATTGGTTGAATCGATAGTGAGATAATGTAGAGAACACTTCACTAAATTATTCCTAGTCAAGCATTAATATTCAGGGACAATATTAATGCATGGAGACTAGCATGTAGGTCAACTGATGACTTGAGCTCACAAGTCATGGATATGTGATATCAAGTTGACACATAAGTATACATTGGAGAATATGTACTGAATGACCCGCCATGAGAAAGTTTCATAGATTGTCATATGAGTGTCATAGAATTTCTCATGTGACTATTGGTATGAATAGTCCTTAGACCTGAAGTCACTACGGTTCCCTACATAAGGAGTTATGTACTTTGGTATCGTCAAACGTCACCCGTAACAGGGTGGACTATAAAGGCGATCACTGGGTATGTAATGAATTATGCGGAGGGATGTGAGTGATGTAGATAGGATCAATCCCTCCCATATGACGGGAGTGATATCTGTGGGCCCCTTGATCGAGTAGGACTACTGAAATGCGTAGTCATGCTCAAATGAGTCAATATGAGATATTGAGCTCATTTGTTTGAGTGAGTCTACTCGGGGATCAAGAAACACAAGATTGATTGAGGATGACACGGTCTATGCCTCATTGGTCAATCTAGATATCAAGGATAGAAGGACAAGGTCATACACTATCATAGTCATGGAGGTTTAGTCGGATCTCGACTTTTCTTGTTACTTGGGTAGCAATGATGCATTGCTAGATGCCGCTCATTGCTTATGTGTCTAAAGTGTTTGGGCGCATTGCCAACGTCACGAGAACCTATTGGGTCACACACAAAGGACACAATGCTTCGGGAAATCTATTCGGCAGATCTGCTCCCGAGTTGGGAACTCGGGAGACCTGAGCCCGAGTGGGATCTCGAGATGTCAGTTAGGAAGACCGAGTTAGGAACTCGGCAAGTCCAAAATCCGAGTTGGGAACTCGGGAGTCCGAGCCTGAGTTGGGAACTCGGGAGGCCTGAGCCCGAGTCGGGGACTCGGGAGATCTGAGCCCGAGTCGGGGACTCGGGAGATCTGAGCCCGAGTTGGGAACTCGGGAGGTCAGTTCGGGGGACTCGAGTTGGGAACTCGAGAGAGACCGAGTCGGAGGTCGGCGGGCCGAGTCGGAGCTCGGCGGATCGGGTCAGCACTCGGCGGATCGGGTCGGCACTCGGCAGACTGGGTCGGAGCTCGGCAGACTAGGTCGGGAGCTCGCCACTCGGGAGACCGAGTCGGGAGCCCGAGAGGCCCGGTCGGAGTTGCATGGAGGAAAGAGAAAAGTCTCTTTTCATTGGATGAAAAGATTCTTTTCTTGCATGGGAATTGATAAAGAGCCACATAAAAATATGTGCTCTTTATTGGGAAGCCAAAGAGACACAAACCTCTTCATATTCATGGGATGATTATAAAAGAGGGTCTTGTGACTTTGGATGAGCTCTCCTTCTCCTCTCCTTCTGCCCTTTCTTCTTCCCTCCCTCATCTTCCTCCTTTGGCCGAAACCCTACTGTAGGGTTCTTGGTGTTCTACGAGCTACCTCAAGTTGCTAGCACAACTAAGGTAGCTCTCCCGAAGTTGAGAGATTGTGTCCGTGTGGATACGAGTAGAGACACGGACACTTAAACGTGCAAGAGATCCGGCGCACCTTGGACGAGCGGGATAAGCAAAGGGCACGCTCTGAAGGTATATCTTCTTTAGAAGTAGATGTAGTTCAACTTTGTACGAGTTTTTCTTTCGCATGGATCGCTCGTGGGTTCTTGTTTCCGCTGCGTTTTCATTGTTTTGTGCCGGGAGAACCCAACAAACTTGTCTTCAATCGTCTTTTCCTCTAGCTAGTTGCTCTCTCGGCAGTTAGTTTGTAGATGAGCGACCTTCGCTCTGATACCACTTGTTAGGTCCTTGATCGTCAAGCCAAGGGGAGGGGTGAATAGCTTGTCCTCGATTTTTCTTCCTATAAAGTTAGTGCGCAAGCGGAATAAACAAAAACTAAAACTAAAACTAAGAGGAACACACTGATTTACGTGGTTCGGAGATAAAACTCCTACACCACGGCTGTCCGTAAGGTGGACGATCTCGATCCTTTGGTGGATGATTTCCTGGAGCACCTCAGACTAGCTCTCATAACTCCTTGTTGGTGGAGAAACCTCACCACAAACCTTGTACACGATCTGAGCAATACAGGCTACAAACAAGCTTTACCCAAGCAAGTTTCGCCAAAAAGAAAAGGCCTTAAACGCGCTCCCTTAAATAGAGCTCGAGGATGAAATGGAGCTACCAGTCGACTGGTCCAACCCCAGTTGATTGATCCCACATGGATTCGACCGTTGTAACTCCAACGTTCGAGTTTCCAGCGCCACCAGTCGACTGGTCCATCCCTAAGTCTAGGGTTACCCTCCCTGAGTACATTTCTCTCCACACTCGAACCCTCACGACTTAGTTCTCGAGTATAATGCCCTCAGTACTCACACTCTCACAACCTGGTTGACCCATCGTCTAGCAGCCTCGATCTGTTGCCTTCGCGCCCTCTTCGTCTTCGGCTCCCGTCCCTCAGATGTGCACACAAGCCCTCGACTTGCCTCCATGCCATCCTTCATGCAGGTCTTGAAGTTCGCATCCCTCGGCTCATCGTCCTGCTTCAGCAGCCTCGATCTGTTACCTTCAAGCCCTCTTCGACTTTGGCCCTCGTCCCTCAGATGCGCACGCAAGCCCACAGCTTGCCTCCATGCCATCCTTCACGTACGCCTCGAAGTTCGCTTCCCTAGGCTCATTGTCCCTACTTCGTCCATGGTCCCTCGGATGCGCACACAAGCCCACGGCTTGCCTCCATGCCACCCTTCACCGTACCTGAAGACATCCAACCAAGTCTATGTGTACCTGCAAATCTGCACACACACATACATATATTAGACCAACATGAAACCCTAACTTAACCATATTGACACACACATCAAAACCCATGATTCTCCAGATCATACTTGGGTCGATTGCCCCAACAACCTTGACTTGACCCCTAGACCTAGATTAAGTTTCATACCTATATGGAACTCTATGATAAGATGGACCATCATTCTTGGTTTTAGGTTTGTACCCCAAACCTTTCTTGCTCCTAGAGGGTCTTTGATTTCCTAAATCTAGGTTTTGAATTTTTGATCCCTTAAATAGATTTTCTATTTTCTTAAGAGATTTTTCTAATTTATCAAGTATTGACCTCAATACTTGATTTTCCATCATTACCTCATCAAGGCTTGGTTTTCTAATATAACCTTGGTGATTATTCTTCTTGGCCTTGTGTTGGATAGGTCTACCATGGAAAGTTCTAATTTGTTCCCTATCCTTAGATGTGGTAGTCCTAGCATGGAAGGCTCTATAGTTTTCCTTAGGTTTTTCATGCCTCTTATTTTCATGATAAATAGCATTAAAATGATAATAATTATTTCTAGCATGCATATTATCATGATGAAAATAAGTACCATTACCTAATGGTACTTTAGTCTTGTTCTTGGAGGCTCCCCTTTGATTTGAGCTTCTCCTTTTTGCCTTGGTCGGATCCTTCCCCTTTGGACATTGATTCTGATAATGTCCCTTTTGTTTGCATGAGAAGCACACAATGTGATTCTTATCCTTCTTTACCACGGGGGCGACCTCCTTTGGCTTCTCCTTGGTCTTGGGTGCCACTTGCACCTTCTTCTTGATCAAATTAGGACACTTACTCTTATAGTGTCCTTTTTGCCTACCCTCAAAACAAATAATGTGATCTTTAATTTTACAAATTAAAATAGTTATACCTTCATGGTGTTGGGGCAATCGGCCCAAGTATGATCGGGAAGATCATGGTTTTGATGTGTGTGTGTCAATATGGTTAAAGTTAGGGTGTTATATTATTTTGATATGTATGAATAAGTCTTGCAAGACTTGGTGAGTGACGGACCCGAAATACTAGGTTAAGTTGTCACGAAATTGTGAGTCCATCAGAATTTAGAATTTATAAAATGCTGGAAACCCTTTTTGCAATCAAAATATGAAAACGTAGTAAAGGGGCCACAGGTTGTATTTTTCCTCGGGACTAGTTGATGTTGTGTGATTCGAGCTTGTATTTATATGTCATTTATGAATTTGGGTTTCAAATAAAGCTTGGGTTTTGGGTTGCAATTCAGAAGTGAAAACACAAGGAAAAGGAGTAAATTGAACCAAGCTAATTAACTAGGCAATTGATGAACTTAACCAATAACAATGCAATCAAAGCACTTAAACAATTTTGGAAAACCAATCTGATACCAAATGCAAAACAATTGCTAAGCAAAGGTATAAAAGCAGTGATGGCAATTTTCGGCAACAAACAAGCTTAACACAATTAATAGCATGCGAAATTCAGAAATCGAACTTAATGCAAACTCAGCACAACCTGGCTACAAAATTTGGAAACAATTAAATGCAGAGAAATTCAGGAATCGAACTTAATCCCAACTGATTTCAAGCATCAATGCACACTGGATACTGCTTTTGACTTGATACCAAGATAAGAGAGGAACAAGCTTGATACGAAAGCAAGCTACTTGTGTGCCAAAAACTAATTCTAAATGTGAAGCTCTAAACTAACCATTCCAAAATGAAAACTGATTGATTCAACTTGGGAAACAAGGCTGATAGTAAAATTGCTATTCATGAACAAGAGAAAAACTTCAGAGCTGAAATCAGAAATTCCCAAGCAGCTCAATGCAGAAATTGAATGTGCAAGGACTGAAACTTGCAGAATTCGAATGTAAAAATTCAGATCTTGAAACAGAGATGGGGCTAAATGCAATATGTAGAGAATTCAGCAACTTGGCACACAGACAAGAAGGACTGAAAATGCTGAAAATTATGCGCAAAAATGCTCTAATCAATTCAGCTAATGCAACATGGAATGTAGGAAGGCAAGAAACTCTGCACCGAATTGAAGTACAGCAGCAGTTTTGGTGCGAAATCACTCAACACAACTGAAGATAAGTTCTTGAATCTAATATTCAAAATGGATGAGCTTAGAATTTCAGAGATGAAGCTAACAAATTCAGACACAGCTGACTGAAAAATAGATTCAGAAACGCTGAAGAAAATTTACAGAAAACAGAATCTGAATGCAGACATTCAGAATCAAGCAATTTCAGATCAGTTCTGAACAAATCGAATGCAGAAACAGCAATCAAACTCAGACCTAAGGTACAAAATGGAACGTTTTAAAAAGGATCTCGAGGAACTAATGTTTACTATCACATAAATTAGAACCTGTCGACCCATACGTGCCAAAATAATAAGCTGCAGAATTGGGGTTTGATACGCACAAGCTGATCTTACTTTCAGAAATAGAACTGAATGGAAAACAAACTCAACTCTAATGCATTGACATACTAATTGTGATTTTCAATTGCAGGGAATAAATGAAACATAAACTGAATTGGAACTAAGTTGAAAAATTCAGAAACTAAAAGAAATTTACAAAAACAGGGCTGATACGGGCTGCACAAACTGATACGGAAGTAGGAAATTGTAAAGCAATTGAAATTAAATGAAGTATTAACTAGATAAGCTAGCTAACTACTGAAAGAAACAAATTCGAACCACTAATTAAGCAGAAACAATTCAAAACTGAACCTAAGGTAGCTGACACAAAAATTCAGAAACAAACACTGCAGAATTCGAAAATTACAGCTAATTGCAATGGAATTTAACTAAGCAAAGCCTCAATCTCTCATCTCAGCTCATGAATCCTTGCTGTCACTCAAGGATTAGCCTCGAATTGAGAAATAAGCAATCCATACAAGAAAATTACAGCAGCTGGATAAAATGTTCAGAAATGAAATGGCACGTATTCAGAAATGAAAATTACATCTAAAACTCGAAAATTAAATAAGAAAACTATCCTCAATCACTCTATTAGGTCAATAACTCCTTGTTCGTCACGTAAGGGTGAGCCTCGAACCCGTAAGCTCAGCAAACAATTGAAAAACAGCTCAACAATTCAAATCCAGCTCTCACTCTGAACCAAACTGAAATCCAAATCGATTTCCTCAATCTGGCATTGTCCAATTGCGTGGATGGTGTGGGGATGAACCAAGCACTCCAGGGAACCCCTCTGAACTGCTCGGATGGATAAAGGATGGAGCAAAACCGAGATTGAAGCAATAAATGATAGAGCTACGGAAACCTCACAACAGCTCTGTTTTGGCCAATTCGGAGCTGGAAATTCACCGAGAACCTTCCCAATAGCCTAGCAATTGATCTAGTAGAAGAATTGAGGGGTCGCGCCCCTTGGATTGAAGAAAACTAGCTAAGAAAATGAAGAACACGAAGAAGAAAGTGTTGCAGCGAGGAAACGCGACGAGGAAGAAAGGCTGGGTGAAGTTTGATTAAATACTTATCAATGGACGACCCTGATTGATTTGGATGAATCCAACGGCCGATCTTACTCTGATTTAAGCCAAACTTTGAGGATGTTGATCAGGGGTCAGGATCTGCCTTGTGGTAGCTCGGATCCTCCAAATGTGCAACGGATGGTCCAGATCAACCTAATCTTTGAATGGACGATCTAGAGCCCTCCGAGCTTGATCCAACAGTTGATTGAGCTCTGATTGGGATGAAACATTCAGATCTTGATCAGAGTGCTTGATCAACCCTAACCCTAGCTCGGATTGCTTCAGATGGTCCCGGATGGCTCAGATCTAGCTGCTTTTGAATCGGACGGCTCGGATTAATCCGAAACTTGATAATTCGATCCGGTTCCACTTCCGACTCAAGTTTGACCCAGTATGCCCTAGGTCCATGAACCTTTCATGCCTACAAAAATAGATCAAAAATTCAGTGGCCAAATAATCCAATTTTGTGTAAATTTGCAATTAAGTCCAAAATAAAGGTAAGTTCTAAAACCTAGGGTAAAATCACAATTAAGCAAGTAAAACATGGGTCAAACATGGATTTTAGCAATTAAAATACTCAACAAAATGGTACTTATTGTTGGGACCGGGTGCATGTCGATAAGGATACGAGTTCGTAAAATTCAAAATTTTTCGTGCAGCGGAAGAGTTTGCATAAAATAATTTCCTAAATTATTTTAACTTCGTATCTAGCATGCAACCTTACATTGTGTTGACATAATCATAAAATAAAACTTTGTGAAAAAGTAAACAAATTTACCAAGTACCTCTCGTAACTCGAAGTAAGGGACGAGATCCAACCGTAGCGTCCCTTGGAAGCTCCGCCTCTATTCGCGTCCACGCCGAGTTCTCTTCGGGATGACTTCGCAATGTCACGAGTTTTGTGCCGACGAGAACTACTAGATACTCGGAAGGCACAACTAGAAGAATAAAAGAAAATAACGGAAGACTAACCAACGAAGTAACGGAATCGAATTCCGGGAAGAGAGGAGTCGCTATCCACTTCTTCTTCTTCGTGTTCGGGTTCTCCTTCTTCTTCAATGCTCACGGCAACTTCACCTTCTTGGATTTGGTTGGGCGCCGGCCCTAGAGGAGCTAGGGTGCGCCGGCCCTAAGGGAAGAAGAAGAGGAGGAGAGGAGAGATTAAGAGAGAGAGGGAGAGAGTAATTAATCTCTTGATTAATTGATTGGAATAAGGGCTAGCCTTTGGTTCCTTTATATAGTAGCAACTCCTTTGCTAAGTCTCCCTCTAAACCGAATTAACGGAATTAACGGAATTAGTTATAAGAAATTTATCTTATAAATTTTCTTATTAATTATTCCGTTTAAACCGAGTCTTTATTATAAACCAATTTATAATAAAACTAATTCTTCTTCTCTTTAAATTATTGAATAAATTTTTATAAGAAATTTATAAACTTTCTTATTATGGAAAAATCAATTCATAATTGATTTTATAAAATTAAAATAAACCAATTCATGGATTATTTTAATCTTCCATAAAAGAATAAATTTCTATAAATTTTATTTATATAAATTTCTTTATACAAATTTATTTATCCATAATTTATAAAACAAATCACACTAGATTTATTTTATTAATTAAACCAATTAAATTGGTTTAATCTCCCTTTAATGGCCGGCCACCACAAGGAGGGTTAGCACCCTCTTTGGCCGGCCAAACCAACCCGAACCGGTCGCGAATTAAACTCATTTAATTCGCCCAAAAAGCCTTCAAAAGACTTAGCCATTTTTAGCTTCCATTGCGCCTCTGATTAACTCAGATTCGACTTATTTCTCTTGATCGGAAAATCCAATTTTCAACTCGTTTTAAATCCCTCAGATTACTCGTAGTGCGTGTGACTAAATAGGCTTTCGATTTATGTTGGCCGTCTATAATTAACTAATTATAGAACGATCATGAGTGGCACCTAGTAGTACATCATGATCCCCAATTAATCGAAAGATCAACGGTTTGACCTCAGAAGAAATTATTCTGAAACCCTTCAGCAGCTCTACTAAATCGTGCCACATTCCCTTCACCACCTTATACCCACTTGGTTCAGGACACGGTCAATGGTGTCAGTCCCCACTAGGCTGACTACGTCACACCTAGCCCAAGTAGTGTCTTTCTCGTCCTTTGGATTTCTAATTACTCTCATGTATTTAAGAGACTCGCACTCTTAACATGATATGCTCTGGCCAGAGGCTTTGAGTAACAATCCGACGATAGGCCTGGGTATACATCTCCTCGCAAGGAGTGGTGAATCCTTTGTAGGCTGTTCAAACATCTTCGGGCACTTCGGCTTATACCCGATCATCCTGGGTCCACACCTCCTTGGAGATGCTTGCTTAAGATGTCAAAGTATAAGTCTCCATGACCAAGATGACTTGAACACCGCAAGTCAAAGGAACATCGCACTTAAGCCGCAGTAAGATCTTCATTGACATATCTACATGTAGATTCCCATATGAAGTCTTACAGCTAGTCACTCCAATGAACTAGTTCCCTTAACTAGCATCCATGTTTATCTCCGGACATCCCAATGTCACCAGCCAGTGAGAATCAGCTGAATAGAGAATAACCCATGCTAGTCTCAACAGAATTGATAGTGTCCGTTTTTATCAATTCATCGACTAGGGATGTTTTCAATACTTCACATTTGCACATTTAGAGATAATCACAAGTTGTGATCCCATCACAAATTCTCTTATGCTGTGAGTTGTATTGCGGACATTCAGTAGATGAGTTTAAGATCACAATCAAATACACAAACATGTACACTCAAATAGTGAATTATCATTTATTAAAATAAATGTTTACAATCATAAGGCGATTGCCTTAGGACACTTCTCTCATATCACTAACACTTATCAACTCCCCCACACTTAAGCTTGAGCATCTCGCGAAATCACTAAGTATATATCCCCTAGAGTTTCTTAAGCATAATTAGAAACAAATGAAAAGAAATTACCTAAGGTTGTCAATTCTCATAAATCTAAGCTCTATGAATTAGTATCTTGTCCTTAAATCAACAACTTAGCATTTTCATCCATCATGAGTCATTGAGATAAATTTAAATCACTAGCCTTTCAAGGGAAATTTTGGTGGCTCTCTCCTTAAGTTCTAAGTAGATGATGAAAGGGAGCTCACTCATACACACATGCTTCTTGCACTACCATAGGCTTGCTTATTGTCTAATCTCCACCATTATTCATGATTAGGATCAACATCTACAAAAACAAGTAAAAACATGGAAAATGGTAAGAAATGGAATGAAAACCAAGGAAATAGAAAATTGATGGAGTGGAAGACTTGAGTGCTCAAGAATGTTTTCAATGTGCTTTGCCCCATCTTTACAGTCCTCTAGTGATATCAAAAGTGTGGCGAAGTCAAACTTGAATAATTCCCTTGATTTGGATGAAGAAAACTCCATTTGTTCTCAATGTGCCAAAAACCTCAATTGTGTGCCAATTGCTTCCTTCTCTTCTTCTTTTTTTTTTCAGATCAGATTTGTATCAAAGAACATATAATATCAAGTGAAATAGATACTCAACATAAAATTTTCACTCAACAACCCTTGTAACTCACTCTTGATACATGTCTTTCCAAGTTGGCACACTACTTTCACTTCTTCTTCTTTCTTTTTCTTTTTTTTTTCTTTTCTTCAGATTCCAGCTCCACTTCAGATTCATGACAATTCTCTGATCTCTCAAAACAATAGCATCAATAGTATTTGCATCAATTGATAGTGGAAAGTTTAAGTATCCCACTCGAAAATGGTTGAGTAGCAAGTCAATTTCCGGCCACTGCACAAGCATAACTCTGCTGCCATTTTCAGAAATTTTGATCTCTGGTCAGCAATTCTTGCATGGCTTTCAATTCAGATCAGTTTGTTTAATTTCAGTAGCTCCAAATTCAACACTCGGCAGATTATATGCTCATAATGCAATGTAGTGCAGTTTTTCAGCTTCTTTCAGCCTTTGGTCAGTCTTTCGAATTCTGTTTCTGATCAGCAGCTTCTAGCATGTTGTTTCTTCCAGATTTGGTCAGCATATGGTGTTCTCAATACTCTTTGATGCATTCCCAAACTTGTTCCCTGATTCACAGCCCAGGAAACCCAATTTCAATTCCAAGTTGATACAAACTTTTTGAATGGAAACATTCCATTCTGAATTTTTCTCTTTTCGGCTGCATCTTCAGCTCCCCTTTTCAATCTTGCAGCAATCCTTGTAACTCAATTCAATTTCTGATGATTGCAGAAGGTTAGATTCCAGCCTCCACACTGCATTTCCTTTCACTGCTGAGTCCAGTCAGTAAATTCAAATCTGCTGCAAATAGATTGAGTTCAGGGACTGACCATTATGCATCTAATGTTTCTGATTTTTCATAGCTACGTTTTAAACTTCTTGTTAGCTGGTGAAGGTTTACTTCTCAATTTTCAGCAGCTTCCGACTTCTCAGATTTGGCTCAGCTTCTTCTCAGCTTCTTCTCAGCTTCAATTCAGATTATCTTCAGCTTGTTTTCTGCTGCAGTTCATTGTTTCGGCCACAAATTCAGATTGTCTCTGCTGCAAATCCATTCCATTCTATTCCAGATCAGATCAGTAAATTTGATTCCAGCCTCAGCAATGCATAGATTTTCAGAAATCTGCTCCCCAAGAGTTTAATCCAATTAAAAGCCATTCTGCAAGT
Source organism: Boesenbergia rotunda (assembly GCA_024364735.1). Taxonomy (NCBI): domain Eukaryota; kingdom Viridiplantae; phylum Streptophyta; class Magnoliopsida; order Zingiberales; family Zingiberaceae; genus Boesenbergia; species Boesenbergia rotunda. The sequence continues at coordinate 135,589 of JAGFNQ010004081.1, read as the reverse complement.
TTAGCTTCCCACTGATTTTTTTTCTCTTCTTAAGCTCGATTGCAGAGATTCTACACTGATTTCCAGCATTCAATTTAGATTAAGCAAAGTGGCCAAAACATGCTCCAAAATTTTTTTTTCTTTCCTTCTTGGCGCAGAATTTTTCTTTGTTTTCAGCTTTTGTTCCACTTCTGCTCAAGTTTCTTTTTCTTTTGTTTCCCTTCTCTTTTTACATTCAATAAGTGGCAGAAGACCTCCATTGCAAACTAGTGCTATAGAATGAATTTGTTCCTCTTTGAATTCTTTTGCTTTTGGATTCCATCTCTTGATACTCAACTTGCCACTTCTTTCCACTTTGGCACAAACTTTTTCTTCCTTTGAAATGGCACAGATTTTTCCATTGCATGCCACTTAAATCTTCAAAATGTAGTAAAGAATCTAAGTCTCCAATTGCTCCCACCTCTCTTGCTCATTTTTGACACCAAACTCAACTCACTTGGCAAAAAAAAATTTCGAAATAAAGTGCATCCTTGATAAAAATTGCTTCCAAATCACTAGTCACTCCCCCACACTTAAATCTTTGTCCGTCTCGGGCAAAATAGCATTAAGAAACATCTCAAACAACAAGTCCAAAGAAAAGTGAGGGTAAGAGTAGGAAATAAGTAAAGAAAAATGGAATGAACATGATTTTTGCCAAAATGGATATGGAAAGGTAAACAAAGTGATTAGCCTCTATAGATGTGATCCAATCATTGAAATATGATTTTGAAAGAACCTAAGCAAGTTCTAGAGTACAATAACATATGTGTGTCACAAATATAAGGCTAATTCTCACTAGGTAAAAATAATTCATCTCAAGTCATCAATTAAGAATTTAAAACCAAGTAGTACTCAAGCATCCAAGCTTTCATCCATTAGCTCAAACCCTAAGTTTTGACAACCAAATTTAATTTATTTCAAAAGACTCTAAAATGCTATAGGAATAACCTAGAGGGATACATTTATTCCTAGTCATGCAAGAAAAAGTGCGAAAAGAAATAACAAGGTATTTACAATGACTCCTATGCATTCTACTCTACTCATGCATTTATTAGTAAGGACTCAATTCAAAGGAAAATTCTAATTCTAGAAAGCATAAAAATGAAAAATGAAATAAAAGAAAATACAAGAAAGAACAATCTCCCCTTTATTTCAGGTGGACGGAGTCTGTCAAGCAGTAGCCTCCATCGTGGTAGTGGAGGAGTCTGGGTGGCTGAGAGAATTGGGACTCCCCCACACTTGAACTTTACAGAAAATTGCTCTGGTGGCCTAAGGCGATTCAGGTTCAAGATCCATTGAAGGAATGGAGTGCTTCGAATTAAAGTAAAATCATCTCCTCCTTCCTTATGTTAGTGATATGAGAGAAGTGTCCTAAGGCAATCGCCTTATGATGTAAACATTTATATTAATAAATGATAATTCACTATTTGAGTATACATGTTTTGTGTATTTGATTGGGATCTTAAACTCATCTACTGAATGTCTGCAATACAACTCACAGCATAAGAGAATTTGTGATGGGATCACAACTAGTGATTATCTCTAATGTGCAATTGTGAAGTATTGAAATTATCCCTAGTCGATGAATTGATAAAAACGGACACTATCAATTCTGTTGAGACTAGCATGGGTTATTCTCTAATCAGCTGATTCTCGCTGGCTGGTGACATTGGGATGTCCGGAGATAAACATGGATTCTAGTTAAGGGAACTAGTTCATTAGAGTGACTAGCTGTAAGACTTCATATGGGAATCTACATGTAGATATGTCAATGAAGTTCTTACTGCAGCTTAAGTGCGATGTTCCTTTGACTTGCGGTGTTCAAGTCATCTTGGTCATGGAGACTTATACTTTAACATCTTAAGCAAGCATCTCCAAGGAGGTGTGGACCCAGGATGATTGGGTATAAGCCGAAGTGCCCGAAGATGTTTGAACAGCCTACAAAGGATTCACCACTCCTTGCGAGGAGATGTATACCCAGGCCTATCGTCGGATTGTTACTCAAAAACCTCTGGCCAAAGTATATCATGTTTAGAGTGCGAGTCTCTTAAATACATGAGAGTAATTAGAAATCCAAAGGACGAGAAAGACACTACTTGGGCTAGATGTGACGTAGTCAGTCTAGTGGGGACTGACACAAACAGACCATGTCCTGAACCAAGTGGGTATAAGGTGGTGAAGGGAATGAGGCACGACTCATTAGAGCTGCTGAAGGGTTTCAGAATAATTTCTTCTGAGGTCAAACCGTTGATCTTTCGATTAATTGGGGGTCATGATGTACTACTAGGTGCCACTCATGATCGTTCTATAATTTGTTGATTATAGACGGCCAACATAAATCGAAAGCCTATTAGTCACACGCACTACGAGTAATCCGAGGGATTTAAAACGAGTTGAAAATTAGATTTTCCGATCAAGAGAAATAAGTCGAATCTGAATTTGTCAGAGGCGCAATGGAAGCTAAAAATGGCTAAGTCTTTTGAAGGCTTATTGGGCGAATTAAATGAGTTTAATTCGCGATCGGTTCGGGTTGGTTTGGCCGGCCAAAGAGGGTGCCAAACCTCTTTGTTGTGGCCGGCCATTAAAGGGGAAGAAAACCAATTTAATTGGTTTAATTAATAAAATAAATCTAGCGTGATTTGTTTTATAAATTATGGATAAATAAATTGATATATAAAGAAATTTATATAAAGAGATTTATAAAGAAATTTGTAGTAAATTTATTCTTTTTATAGAAATTAAAATAAACCATGAATTGGTTTAATTTTAATTTATAAAATCAATTATGAATTGATTTATCCATGATAAGAAAATTTTATACAAATTTTATTCCATAATTAAAAGAGAGAAAGTATTTGTTTTATTATAAAGTTAGTTATAATAAAACTTGGCTTAAACGGAATAATTAATAAGAGAATTTATAGGATAAATTTCTTATATAAAATTCCGTTAAAGAGGAGACTTGGCAAGGGAGATGATACTATATAAAGGAACCAAAGGCAAGTCCTTAATTCCAATCAATTGAGTTGTCAATTGGTATAGAGCTAATCTCTCCCTCTCTCTCTTATTCTCTCTTCCCCTTAGGGTCGACACCCATCTTGGGACCTAGGGCCGGCGCCCCTTTGCAAGACCTAGGGCCGGCGCAAGCTTCTTCCACCTAGGGTTGGCGCTTCCTCCTCCTAGGGCCGGCGCAAGCTTCCATCAAGAAGGAGAAGAAGAAGAAGAAGAAGAAGAAGAAGAAGAAGCGGATCGCATCTCCTTCTTTCCGGAATTTGGATTCCGATTCTTGGTGGTTAGTTTCCTTTCTTCTTTCTTGATCTTCTAGTTGTGTCTTCGGAGAATCTAGTAGTTCTCGTCGACACAAAACTCGTGGCTTTGCGAAGTCATCCTGAAGAGAACTCGGCGTGGACGCGAATAGAGGCGGAGCTTCCAAGGGACGCTACGGTTGGATCTCGTCCCTTACTTCGAGTTACGAGAGGTACTTAGTAAATTAGTTTACTTTTCCGCAATGTTTTAATTTATGATTATGTCAACACATCATAAGGTTGCATGCTAGATACGTGGTTAAAATAATTTAGGAAATTATTTTATGCTAATTCTTCCGCTGCACGTAAAAATTTAAAATTTTACGAACCCATATCCTTGTCGACATGCACCTGGTCCCAACACTTTATGCCTTTTAGAAGTCCTTCCAGGAGGTTGAAGTCTGTTCAGTTGGAGCACCCACTCCTGAAGTCTTCTTGACCCTGCAAAACAATGTAATACCCCTCTCAAGTGTGCAGGGTCAGAAAAAAATAAAATAATATCAGTCTCTGCATGAAATGTATCCAAAACTGCATTACATCCAATTAAATCAATTCTTGGTGCCTCAATAAATTTTTCACAATTATTTTCTACAAAATTTGCATCCAGGAAATCATCACAAACAAAGAAATCAATTTTTGGCACTTTAATAGAAATATCACAATTATTTTCCATCAACGATGTATCAAGCAATGTGTCATAGCCAATAAAATCAATCTCATATATCTCCATAAGTTTTTCACATTCAACCTCAGCATAAGATATAGCAAGAGATTCATCACAATACATAACATCAATTTCAGGCACTTCTAAAATTTTTTCACAATTTATATCCACAAAAGATGTATCAAGTAATTCATCATAACAAACTACATCAATTATAGGTGCCTCTAAAATTTGTTCGCAACCCATATCTACAAGAGATGTATCAAGTAATGCATTACAACCAAGGGAATCAATTTTTGGTACCTCTATTGGATTTGTACAAGTAATTTCTACACAAGGTATATCAATAAATTCATCATAACCAATAAAGTCAGCACTAGGTACCTCGCTGAATTTTTCTGAACAAAGAGGAGAAATACTTACCTGAGCGTGCTGGAGAATACCTGGAGGTTCTACAAGAGTAGATGTATCCATGGCCTCCTCCTGATCAAATACATGCTCCTCTTCAGCCTCAAGCTCTGGTGGACACTCAACTGGAATAGGTGATCCTTGGGTTCTTGCTTCCACCATGTAAGTCCCTACACTTTCTGGTTCATCCTCTGAATCTTGTGGTGGTCCCTGGGGCTTAGTGCAATCCCCTACACCTGTGGAATCATCTCCCGTGTATGTTTCTCCTGAAATATCTGCAACAACAATATCAGAAAAATTAGGACTATCAATAATACTATAATCACCAAATAAAAGATGAGAATGGTCCTGTGGAGCTTCATAATCTTCTTCTTGAGTTGAAAAATTTGGAAATGGATTTTGAGTAGGAATCTCCAGAGGAATGCATGCTGTAGGTGCCCTGATTTTAATGATTTCTTCTTCTTCTTCTTCTAAAATTCTAAGATCACTTGAAGAAGGACTTGGCCATGCACTAGGGTCACCTTGAACTGATATAAAACCAACTCCGGGGCTCTCAAAATTAAGAGTATCTTGAGAATATAACTGTTCTGATCTTTGGGCTTTTATCTGATTCAAATCACTAGCCACTTGTTCCATTTGCCTTCCGAGGTTTTGAAGCTCTTGTTGAAACATTTGTTGAAATTGAGACTGTGGGGGTTGATAAAATGGTTGAACAGGCTGATTAAACTGCTGAAAAGTTGTTTCACAAGTTGGTGGAGATGGCTGAAAATTGTAGCCCTGGAAATCCTGGATCTGAGGCTGAAATTGTGGTGGTGAAAACTAAAATTGCGGGGGTTGGAAATTCTGGGTTTGTTGCTGAAAATTCTGATTAAAGGGTTGTGAATGTTGAAGAGGTTGCTGAAAATTCTGTATGGGTTGAAATTCTTGCTGCCATGGCTGAGGTGGAGGCTGAAATTGATTATTTCCTTGCTGAAAACTTACAAAAGGCTGCTGGAAATTTTGGTTAAGATGCTGAAATCTTTGATTTGGTTGAACTTGATGGAAGGGTGGTTGCTGAAAATTTGATTATCTAAACACCCTTGCTGAATTCCTTGAAAAAGGGATTGATCTTGTTGATAAGGTTGCTGAAAGTTGGGCTGAAAATTCTGGAATTGTGGCTGCCCAATCTGAAAATTCTGACTTGGCTGAAAATCTTGCTGAAATTGTTGACATTGTGGCTAAAAAAATTGATTTGGTTGCTGATTAAAAGGTTGGTTCTGCTGAAATTGTGGACACGGCTGCTGGTAAGTAGATGAGAACATTTTGAACTGGCAGTCCTGTCACAAAACAAACAAGAAAAATGGCAGTACCAATATACAAAAGATAAATCACAATAAAGTAGAATCAAATGATATGTCCAAAAGCACACAAGCAAAAATCAAACAAATCAACTAGTTGCTTCCCCGGCAACGGCGCCAAAAATTTGACGGACCCGAAATACTAGGTTAAGTTGTCACGAAATTGTGAGTCCATCAGAATTTAGAATTTATAAAATGCTGGAAACCCTTTTTGCAATCAAAATATGAAAATGTAGTAAAGGGGCCACAGGTCGTATTTTTCCACGGGACTAGTTGATGTTGTGTGATTCGAGCTTGTATTTATGTGTCGTTTATGAATTTGGGTTTCAAATAAAGCTTGGGTTTTGGGTTGCAATTCAGAAGTGAAAACACAAGGAAAAGGAGTAAATTGAACCAAGCTAATTAATTAGGCAATTGATGAACTTAACCAATAACAATGCAATCAAAGCACTTAAACAATTTTGGAAAACCAATCTGATACCAAATGCAAAACAATTGCTAAGCAAAGGTATAAAAGCAGTGATGGCAATTTTCGGCAACAAACAAGCTTAACACAATTAATAGCATGCGAAATTCAGAAATCGAACTTAATGCAAACTCAGCACAACCTGGCTACAAAATTTGGAAACAATTAAATGCAGAGAAATTCAGGAATCGAACTTAATCCCAACTGATTTCAAGCATCAATGCGCACTGGATACTGCTTTTGACTTGATACCAAGATAAGAGAGGAACAAGCTTGATACGAAAGCAAGCTACTTGTGTGCCAAAAACTAATTCTAAATGTGAAGCTCTAAACTAACCATTCCAAAATGAAAACTGATTGATTCAACTTGGGAAACAAGGCTGATAGTAAAATTGCTATTCATGAACAAGAGAAAAACTTCAGAGCTGAAATCAGAAATTCCCAAGCAGCTCAATGCAGAAATTGAATGTGCAGGGACTGAAACTTGCAGAATTCGAATGTAAAAATTCAGATCTTGAAACAGAGATGGGGCTAAATGCAATATGCAGAGAATTCAGCAACTTGGCACACAGACAAGAAGGACTGAAAATGCTGAAAATTATGCGCAAAAATGCTCTAATCAATTCAGCTAATGCAACATGGAATGCAGGAAGGCAAGAAACTCTGCACCGAATTGAAGTACAACAGCAGTTTTGGTGCGAAATCACTCAACACAACTGAAGATAAGTTCTTGAATCTAATATTCAAAATGGATGAGCTTAGAATTTCAGAGATGAAGCTAACAAATTCAGACACAGCTGACTGAAAAACAGATTCAGAAACGCTGAAGAAAATTTGCAGAAAACAGATTCTGAATGTCTGCATTCAGATTCAGCAATTTCAGATCAGTTCTGAACAAATCTAATTGTTCAGATTCAGCAATTTTAGATTCAGCAATCTGAATGCAGACATTCAGAATCAAGCAATTTCAGATCAGTTCTGAACAAATCGAATGCAGAAACAGCAATCAAACTCAGACCTAAGGTACAAAATGGAACGTTTTAAAAAGGATCTCGAGGAACTAATGTTTACTATCACATAAATCAGAACCTGTCGACCCATACGTGCCAAAATAAGAAGCTGCAGAATTGGGGTTTGATACGCACAAGCTGATCTTACTTTCAGAAATAGAACTGAATGGAAAACAAACTCAATTCTAATGCATTGACATACTAATTGTGATTTTCAATTGCAGGGAATAAACGAAACATAAACTGAATTGGAACTAAGTTGAAAAATTCAGAAACTAGAAGAAATTTGCAAAAATAGGGCTGATACGGGCTGCACAAACTGATACGGAAGTAGGAAATTGTAAAGCAATTGAAATTAAATGAAGTATTAACTAGATAAGCTAGCTAACTACTGAAAGAAACAAATTCAAACCACTAATTAAGCAGAAACAATTCAAAACTGAACCTAAGGTAGCTGACACAAAAATTCAGAAACAAACACTGCAGAATTCGAAAATTACAGCTAATTGCAATGGAATTTAACTAAGCAAAGCCTCAATCTCTCATCTCAGCTCACGAATCCTTGCTGTCACTCAAGGATTAGCCTCGAATTGAGAAATAAGCAATCCATACAAGAAAATTACAGCAGCTGGATAAAATGTTCAGAAATGAAATGGCACGCATTCAGAAATGAAAATTACATCTAAAACTCGAAAATTAAATAAGAAAGCTATCCTCAATCACTCTATTAGGTCAATAACTCCTTGTTCGTCACGCAAGGGTGAGCCTCGAACCCGTAAGCTCAGCAAACAATTGAAAAACAACTCAACAATTCAAATCCAGCTCTCACTCTGAACCAAACTGAAATCCAAATCGATTTCCTCAATCTGGCATTGTCCAATTACGCGGATGGTGTGGGGATGAACCAAGCACTCCAGGGAACCCCTCTGAACTGCTCGGATGGATAAAGGATGGAGCAAAACCGAGATTGAAGCAATAAATGACAGAGCTACGAAAACCTCACAACAGCTCTGTTTTGGCCAATTCGGAGCTGGAAAATCACCGAGAACCTTCCCAATAGCCTAGCAATTGATCTAGTAGAAGAATTGAGGGGTCGCGCCCCTTGGATTGAAGAAAACTAGCTAAGAAAATGAAGAACACGAAGAAGAAAGTGTTGCGGCGAGGAAACGCGACGAGGAAGAAAGGCTGGGTGAAGTTTGATTAAATACTTATCAATGGACGGCCCTGATTGATTTGGATGAATCCAATGGCTGATCTTGCTCTGATTTGAGCCAAACTTTGAGGATGTTGATCAGGGGTCAGGATCTGCCTCGTGGTAGCTCTGATCCTCCAAATGTGCAACGGATGGTCCAGATCAACCTAATCTTTGAATGGACGATCTAGAGCCCTTCGAGCTTGATCCAACGGTTGATTGAGCTCTGATTGGGATGAAACCTTCAGATCTTGATCAGAGTGCTTGATCAACCCTAACCTTAGCTCGGATTGCTTCAGATGGTTTCGGATGGCTCAGATCTATCCGCTTTTGAATCGGACGGCCCGGATTAATCCGAAACTTGATAATTCGATCCGGTTCCACCTCCGACTCAAGTTTGACCCAGTATGCCCTAGGTCCATGAACCTTTCATGCCTACAAAAATAGATCAAAAATTCAGTGGCCAAATAATCCAATTTTGTGTAAATTTGTAATTAAGTCCAAAATAAATGTAAGTTCTAAAACCTAGGGTAAAATCGCAATTAAGCAAGTAAAACATGGGTCAAACATGGATTTTAGCAATTAAAATAATCAACAAAATGGTACTTATCAGTGAGTCACACATGCAGGACACATCCGAGGGACGAGAGCCAAGGGAAGAGGACTCCAAGGGCAAGCCGGGAAGTGTACTTCAAAGGGCACATGTGAAGGGTGGCATGGAGGGAAGCCGAGGGCTTGCGTGCACATCCGAGAGATGATAGCCGGTGGAAGGGGACTTCAAGGGGCAAGCCAAGGGAGTGTACTTGAAGGCATACATAAAGGAGGGTCTTCAGAGTGAGAAAGAGTGGTTTTGTAAGCCAGGCAGACTGGGAATAAATCAGTCAACTGCCAGCAGAGGACTTAAACTCACAGTAACATCAGTCGACTAGTCCAGGACCAGTCGACTAGTAAACCCGAAAAACTAGCCGTTGGTTAGCTACTTCGGTGGGACCAGTCGACTGCCTCATGGGCAGTCGACTGGTATCAGGCTGGATGGCTTTAGGAGTTGTCCTTTACTCTATTTAAAGGAGGATTTTTGAGCAGGTAAAGGTTACGGTTCTTAAGGGTAGAATCATACTGTTTGTGCTCAAAAATCTCCAGCTCTTCCTCTCATTCTTATTTCTATTTTGTAAAGAGGAAGAGGTCAACCTTGTGAAGGTTTCTCCACCTTGAAGGATGTTTTCATAGTGGAGCTTGTATGCGTGTGTGGATTCTTGGATTAGTCACCTCTCTGAGGTGGTTATCAAGTAAAATCAGGGGGTTAGCATTGATTTTTACTATTTTCATTGATTTTGTTATGTTTAGCTAACAATCTTTGTAGACAAGATCGAAAGAAGCTATTCACCCCCCTCTAGCTTGGCGCCACGATCCTAACACATGGGGTGTAGAGGTGGCACTCGATTCTTCTTCTTCTTTATTGACCTCAGATGATGATGTTGAAACTTTTCTTTGATCCGATGTCAATGGCAAATTTTGCTCCCCCTCAATCCTTAAAGTGGAGGCTTCTTGAATTTCATCTTCAGATGTTGAGTATCTCTCAACTTCCGATTCTTCTTCCTCCGATGAATCTCCCTCTTTGGATTTGTCTTGATTTAGTACAGTGGAGGGATCTTCATGAAGTTTTACCAATTTGCTCCAAAGCTCTTTGGCATCTTGAAATTCTCCAATTTTGTCTGAGATGGTGCTTGGCAATAGATTGACCAATAACTTGGTCATTTTATCGTTAGCCTTGCATCTCTTGATTTGCTCCTCATTCCATTTGCTTTTCTTGAGGAGCTTTCCTTTGGTGCTTGTTGGAGTTTCAAAACACTCCATTAGAGCAAACTATTGCTCTATCTCCATCATGAAGAAATTTTCAATCTTTGACTTCCAAAGATCGAAATTTGCTTTGTCGAATGGTGGAGGTGCCCGAGTGTCGTAGCTAAGCTCCATTTTTGAATTTAACCCTCTTGATGATGGCTTTTTGAAATTAGGGTTTCTTCAAACTTCTTCTTCTTCCTCTAGCTCTTGCTCTCTTGGCAATGAGTCCAAAGAAGAGCAACTTTGCTCTGATGCCACTTGTTAGGACCGGTAGGAGAGCTAGAAGGGGGGGGGGATTAGCTCCAATTTGCTTGTAGAAGATTTATCGCCGCCGAAGACTTTAAGCAATGCTAATGCTCAAGGATTAATTTACTTGGTATCCACCTCCTTGAGGTGACTAATCCAAGGATCCACTCTCCTCGCTCTCTCATACACTATGAAAGATCTCCTTCTTGAGGTAGAGAAACCTCTTATAAGCTTACAAGAAGAATACAATAAGAGGAAACAAATACAATAGGAAATCCTACAAGATTTACAATAATGAGCTCTCTTTGCTTTCCTTGCTTTCTTCAAGCTTGAGATCAACTCTAGAACCTTGGAAGTGCAGCAACACTATGCCCCAAGACTTCTCCTGAAATGGCAAGGATGGAGGAGAAGAACCGTGCGAGCGCTCCGCTTCAAACCTGCATGGAAAACCTATATACCCGATGCCTAGGGTTCCCTAATCGATTACCATGTCAGACTTAGCAATTCAACGACTATTGTTTTGAAGCTTAATCGATTAAGAATAACCTTAATCGATTGCTGAATCAATTCAACACCTTTTTGTGCTCTCGCGCAATACTGCGGTAATCGATCGCCCAATCGATTACCGGACCTCTTAATCAATTGATCAATCGATTAAGAGAATGTTGAATCGATTGCCCAATCGATCCAGCCACATTCTGTTCTCGCAACTTATTTCTCCCTATCGATTACCCAATCGATTCACACCTTCCTTAATCGATCACCCAATCGATCAAAAAGACTTCTATTCGTGAGAAACCAAACCCAAATAGATTACCCAATTGATTGAGTCTAACCCTAACTTGTGTGCACAAGTCTAAGGTTCTCTTGCCTAACCTTAGTCAACCGTGACTTGTTAGGACTTCTCTACCAAGTGTTCGATCAACCCTTTGACCAACTTTGATTTCTCCTGCCTAGCTTGTTGGGACCAGGTGCATGTTGACAAGGATACGGGTATAATTTCTCAAATTATTTTTAACCACGTATCTAGCATGCGACCTTAAGATATGTGGACATGATCATAAATTAAAATTTTTACGGAAAAGTAAACTAATTTACTTAGTACCTCGCGTAACTCGAAGTAAGGGACGAGATCCAACCATAGCGTCCCTTGGAAGCTCCGCCTCTATTTGCGTCCACGCCGAGTTCTCTTCGGGATGACTTCGCAAAGCCACGAGTTTTGTGTCGACGAGAACTACTAGATTCTCCAAAGACACAACTAGAAAATCAAGAGAGAAGTATGGAAACTAACTACCAAGAAACGGAATCTAAATTCCGGGAAGGAAGGAGACGCGATCCGCTTCTTCTTCTTCTTCGGCACGAACTTGGTGGAGGAAACTCACGGGCACCCTAGGTGCTTGCGCCGGCCCTAGGGGAGGAGAGAGAGCCGGCCCTAGAGAGAGAAAGGGCGCCGGCCCTAGAGAGAGAGAGAGTTAGAGAGAGAGAGGGAGAGAGTTAATCTCTTGATCAATCTATTAAGGAAATCAAGCCTAGCCTTGGTTCCTTTATATAGTAGCCTCTCCCTTGCCAAGTCTCCCTTTAATGGAATTTTTCATAAGAAATTTATCCTATAAATTTTCTTTATGAATTATTCCGTTTAAACCAAGTTTTATTATAACTAATTTTATAATAAAACAAATACATCTCTCCTTTTATTATGGAATAAATTTTACAAGAAATTTATAAATTTTCTTATTATGGAAAAATCAATTCATAATTGATTTTATAAAATTAAAATAAACCATTCCATGGATCATTTTAATTTCCATAAAAAAAGAATAAATTTCTATAAATTTCTTTATATAAATTTCTTTATACAAATTTATTTATCCATAATTTATAAAACAAATCGCACTTGATTTATTTTATAAAATAAACCAAATAAATTGGTTCTCTCTTTTATTGGCCAAAGAGGGTGGGCACCCTCTTTGGCCGGCCACTTCAAGCCCAATCCCTCGCGAATTAAACTCATTTAATTCGCCCGATAAGCCTTCAAAAGACTTAGCCATTATAAGCTTCCATTGCGCCTCTGATTAATTCAGATTCGACTTATTTCTCTTGATTGGAAAATTCAATTTTCAACTCGTTTTAAATCCCTCGGATTACTCGTAGTGCGTGTGACTAAATAGGCTTTCGATTTATGTTGGTCGTCTATAATCAACTAATTATAGAACGATCATGAGTGGCACCTAGTAGTACATCATGACCCCCAATTAATCGAAAGATCAACGGTTGACCTCAGAAATATTTCTGAAACCCTTCAGCAGCTCTAATGAATCGTGCCCCATTCCCTTCACCATCTTATACCCACTTGGTTCAGGACATGGTCTGTGTGTGTCAGTCCCCACTAGGCTGACTACGTCACACCTAGCCCAAGTAGTGTCTTTCTCGTCCTTTGGATTTCTAATTACTCTCATGTATTTAAGAGACTCATACTCTAAACATGACATGCTCTGGCCAGAGGCTTTGAGTAACAATCCGACGATAGGCCTGGGTATACATCTCCTCGCAAGGAGTGGTGAATCCTTTGTAGGCTGTTCAAACATCTTCGGGCACTTCGGCTTATACCCAATCATCCTGGGTCCACACCTCCTTGGAGATGCTTGCTTAAGATGTTAAAGTATAAGTCTCCATGACCAAGATGACTTGAACACCGCAAGTCAAAGGAACATCGCACTTAAGCTGCAGTAAGAACTTCACTGACATATCTATATAGATTACCATATGAAGTTTTACAGCTAGTCACTCCAATGAACTAGTTCCCTTAACTAGCATCCATGTTTATCTCCGGACATCCCAATGTCACCAGCTAGTGAGAATCAGCTGATTAGAGAATAACCCATGCTAGTCTCAACAGAATTGATAGTGTCTGTTTTTATCAATTCATCGACTTGGGATATTTTCAATACTTCACAATTGCACAAGTAGAGATAATCACTAGTTGTGATCTCATCACAAATTCTCTTATGCTGTGAATTGTATTGCGGACATTCAGTAGATGAGTTTAAGATCCCAATCAAATACACAAACATGTATACTCAAATAGTGAATTTTCATTTATTAAAATAAATGTTTACAATCATAAGGCGATTGCCTTAGGACACTTCTCTCATATCACTAACAAACTCCCACTTGGCCTAATGCCAATCGCTACGGTATCCAATACCACAGGCTCTAACATGACCCTCAAACTTGCTCTGAGGCAAGGCCTTAGTTAAAGGATCCGCTAAATTCCTTTCAGTGGGAATTTTCTCAATTTGTATATCATTCCTACTTATAATCTCTCTGATCAGATGATAGCGGCGAAGCACGTGTTTGGATCGCTGATGAGACCTTGGTTCCTTTGCTTGTGCAATAGCTCCATTGTTGTTGCAGTAAACCGGCACTGCTTCATCAATGGTTGGAACCACACCAAGTTCGGAGACAAACTTCTTGATCCAGACTGCTTCCTTAGTAGAATCCGCTACGGTGTCTTGTTTGGAACTTTTCCAACTTATTGCGCCTCCATTCAAAGTAAATACGTATCCAGACTGAGATTTGGAGTCATCCTTATCTGTCTGGAAACTGGCATCTGTATACCCACGTATTACCATATCTCCTTCTCCATATATTAGGAACACATCCTTAGTTCTTCTTAAGTACTTAAGGATTGTCTTGACAGCCGCCCAATGATCCATTCCTGGATCCGACTGGTATCTGCTTGTGACGCTCAAAGCATACGATATATCGGGCCTTGTATATAACATAGTATACATGATAGATCCTATCGCGGATGCATAAGGAATCTTATTCATGCAAATCCTCTCGTCTTCTGTGCACGGACACATAGACTTTGAAAGGTTGATCCCATGCCTGATGGGAAGGTAACCTTTCTTGGATTCCGACATGCTAAACCTTTTTAGCACTCGGTCTATATATGTAGACTGCGAAAGACCAAGCAACCGTTTTGATCTATCTCTATAGATTCTAATCCCAAGGATATAGGTTGCTTCTCCCAGGTCTTTCTTGGAGAAAGTTTTGGACAACCAAATTTTAACTGTCTGTAAAACTGATATATCATTTCCTATAAGTAATATGTCATCGACATATAATACTAGGAATACGACTGCACTCCCACTAACCTTCTTGTACACCCAAGGTTTGTCAGGATTTTGTGAGAAATCAAACTCTTTGATTGTCTCATCAAAACGGATGTTCCATCTCCTGGATGCTTGCTTCAGTCCATATATGGATTGTCGAAGCTTGCATACTTTGGTTTTATCAACCGATGTGAAACCTTCAGGTTGTATCATGTATACATCCTCAAGCAGGTTTCCATTAAGGAAAGCTGTTTTCACATCCATTTGCCATATCTCATAATCATAATGAGCTACTATGGCCAGGAGCATCCGAATGGATTTAAGCATAATTACCTTCCATGTCGGTTTTCTTCTTGAAAACCCACTTGCACCCTATGGGCATAATCCCTTCAGGTGGGTTAACCAAGTCCCATACTTGATTTTCGTACATGGAATCCATTTCCGACTTCATGGCTTCAAGCCATTTGTCCCTTTCTGAACTTTTCAGAACATCTTCATAACTGATAGATTCGTCATCGCTTATGAGTAACACGTCGTTCGATTCACTTATGAGAAATCCGTATCTCTCTGGAATATTGCGTGTCCTATCAGATCTACGAAGAGGTGGTGTTGTTTTAGGTTCAACTGATAGCTCATCATTATGAGTTATTGGTTGTGGGTCTAGACTAGGTGTCTCTGTAATGTCTATTGGAGTTTCTTGAACTTCATCAAGTTCAATGCCACTCCCACTGTTTTCTTGTAAAAGAAATTCTTTTTCAGAAATACAGCATGCCTTGAAACAAACACCTTTTGTTCCAAGGGATGATAGAATTGGTAACCCTTCGTTTCCTTAGGGTATCCAATAAATAGACATTTATCAGACTTAGCATCCAATTTGTCTGATACAGTCCGCTTCACATAAGCAGGACAACCCCATATCTTAAGGTGAGTTAAGTGAGGTTTCTTACTATTCCATGTCTCATATGGAGTAGTAGAGACTACCTTGGTCGGGACTCTGTTTAGCAAGTAAACAGCTGTCTTAAGTGCATAGCCCCAAAAGGATTTTGGAAGAGTTGCATGATTCATCATCGACCTAACCATGTCCATTAAGGTTTGGTTGCGCCTCTCAGATACACCATTATGCTGTGGTGTATATGGCGGAGTCCATTGG
This sequence comes from Boesenbergia rotunda, assembly GCA_024364735.1. Classification (NCBI taxonomy): domain Eukaryota; kingdom Viridiplantae; phylum Streptophyta; class Magnoliopsida; order Zingiberales; family Zingiberaceae; genus Boesenbergia; species Boesenbergia rotunda. The sequence continues at coordinate 119,836 of JAGFNQ010004081.1, read as the reverse complement.
GACAATATCCCATTGTCCCTAAGATAATCTTGAAACTCTTGACTTAAGTATTCACCACCTCGATCGGATCGAAGTATCTTAATACTTTTGCCAAGCTGTTTCTCTACTTCATTTCTGAACTCTTTGAATTTCTCAAAAGCTTCAGATTTGTGTTTCATCAAGAACACATACCCGAATCGTGAGTGATCATCGATAAAGGTGATGAAGTAGCTATAGCCTCCTTGTGCAAGAGTTGACATTGGTCCACATACATCAGTATGTATTAGACCAAGCAATTCTCCCACTGGATTACCTTTTCCAGAAAAGGGTAATTTGGTCATCTTGCCTTTTAAGCATGATTCGCATGTATCAAATGAACCGGGTTCAAATGATTCCAGAATTCCACATCGGTGTAATTCGGTCATGCGTTTCTTACTTACATGGCCAAGACGGCAATGCCAAGTGTAGGAGTCTATTCGATTATCTATTCGAGCACGTTTGTTGCTAACTTCGATATTGAAAACGTCATTGGATAAATCTAACGTGTAGATACCATTGCACAAAGTTCCATTCCCATAAAGAACGCCATTTAAAGTTATGTAACAACAATTGTTACTAAAAGTTAAATGATAACCCTTTTCATTCAAACATGAAATAGATACAATGTTCTTTATTAACGAAGGAACAAAATAACAATTATCCAATTCTAAGACACGTCCAGTGGGGAGCTTTAGCAAATATGTTCCGATGGCAACAGCAGCAATCTTTGCTCCATTTCCAACTCGTAAATTCGCTTCTCCTTTGACGAGTCTTCTTCTATTCCTTAGCCCCTGTATGTCATTACATATATGTGAGCTGCACCCAGTATCAAGTACCCAGGTATTTGAGGAAATAGAGTGACATTCAATAACGAAGATACCTGAAGAGGATGGGGCATCGGATGCCTTATTCTTCAAGGACTCAAGATAAACCTTGCAGTTTCTTCGCCAGTGACCCTCCTTGCCACAATGATGGCAAGTTCCTTTTGGTTTCTTTTCGGTCTTTTTGGCCTTTTTCTTCTTCCCTTTATTCTGTTCTTTGGCCTTCCTCTTAGAACCTTTCTTCAAGGAACCAACTAACAGTACCGTCTTTTGATCCGGCTTTACAGAAGGCTCCACAGTCTTCAGCAGGTTGAGCAACTCAGGAATGGTAGTCTCTAGTTTGTTCATCCGATAGTTCATCACAAATTGTGAATAACTTTTGGGCAAACAATTCAGAATTAAGTCAATACTTAGTTCATGATCCATTGCAAAACCGAGTGTGCTCAGTCACTCAATGTACCCCAACATCTTTAACACAAACTGCGAGGCAGAAGTGCCTTCCTGCATCTTAGTGGTGAAGAGGAGTCTGGAGACTTCGAACCTTTCGGATCTCGCCTGCTCTTCAAACAACTCATTAAGATGGAAGATGATGGTATAAGCATCCAAATGCTCATGCTGCTTTTGCAGCTCAGGTACCATATAGGCTAGCATGATACAACTCGCAAGTTCAGAATCGGTCACATGTTTCTGATAGGCCATTAGCTGGTCTGGAGTTGCACCTTCTGGAGGATGGTTGGGAAGTTGATCTTCAAGGACATATGCAAGCTTCTCTGCCTTGAGGACTATCCTCAGGTTTCGAAGCCAGTCCATGAAGTTTGGCCCAGTCAGTTTATTGGTGTCCAAAATGGAACGCAAGTTTAGAGAAGACATGATCGAGTGATTAACCTAGAAATACAAATTGAGCTTATGTGAGAAGAATGATAAAGAATGTATCAATATACATTAATTAAAAATCCTATTTATTTTTCAAATTGAATAACCCTTTTTATCAATTCGGGAGATTGTAGGAACATCTCCAAATAGGTTGATATCCAACCATAGATAAGAACAACCATGGCTGTGGCCATCAAGTTATTCTTAGCTATGAAGGTAGGTAATTATACCGATTACATATCACATATATGTAACTATCACTTTATGCTATCAACTAATTGAATGTTTGCATAAATCATTGGGTTGTTAACTCATTAACAAGTATGCGACATTATACATAGCACCCAACTGCACCTCTCTTTGCATCGACCTTGGCTGTGGCACAACAAATCGATGCTCCAAGCTTAAGGCTGACCCATTAATCAAGAAATAGTTTTAATATGGTTGGAGCTCATTCAACCGTTTAGTCAGGCTTGGATGTGTCCAACAACCATAACTAAGGATTGACCTCTGACTCCAACTGTATTAATCATAAACTAATTCCATGGTTTGAACATGTTGAGGTTCAAGCTGGGCATGGATGTGTCCATCAACCCAAACGAGAAACAAAACTCCGATTCTAACCATATTAATGGAAGGTGTTGGCCTTAATATTTTGTAAGGGGTTTTGGGTCTCATCCTTTCTTTTCTAAGCACATTCATGACATATAATTATGTCATGACTAACGATTTCCTTAATAAAGTATGTATGTGACTTAATTTATCAAGTCCCATGAATTGAATTAGGAACCGGATTTCCTAATTCTAATTTCATACTTTATTAAAGGAATTGTTTTGGGAAACAATTTCCTAAATTGTCATAATCAATTTCGGAAATAATATGTTAAAGACTTTGATTTCTCTAAATCAAATCTTATTAAATTAAGAGACAATTCCCTTAATTCAACCACATATTATTTTCATGAAAATCTCATTTAAGAAACTCTATAGGAAACCATTTTCCTAATTAATTTTGGAGACAACAATATGTAAGAGCATCACCTCTTAAATCATATTTTATTCATGGATTTAATTAATTACAACAAATCTTTTCTAAGGGTGGCTCCCCGAGGCTCAGATACCCAAAGAAAAGTAATTTGTCGTAAATCCAATTTGGTCCGCTTCGGAAGCGTAACCAAATTAAACATGACAATTTCATTTAAAATTGGGAAATTAAATTACAACAACTAACTTTAAATTGGACGGCTCCCCGAGGCTCAATCCAAAATAAAGAATTTTGTTGTCAATTTAAAAACCAATTCAAATTTAATTGTCAATTAATTGTCCATAAATTTGTCTAGACTTTCTTGAAAGAAAGTGCCCAAAATTGCGAGATTTCATAATAGGTTTTCAGAATAATTGTAAGTTTCTGGTACAAAGAAAACTTACATATTTCCAAAATTGAAAATTTCTAAAATAGAAAATTTCCAAAATTGGAAAGTTTCCAAAGATGGGAAGTTTTCACAATTATCATAAAATTTCAGAAACTAGGATATTTCAAACGTTTGCGAAATTTCATGAGGATTTCCAAACTTTGAAATTCCTAAATCTAAAACTTATAATAATTGGAAAATTTCCATAATTGAAAATTTTTCCAAAATTGAGATTATGACAAAGTTTTCCGCAAAACAATTATATGATTATGTCGAACACTAACCGGCTCTGATACCACTGTTGGGACCGGGTGCATGTTGACAAGGATACGGGTTCGTAAATTTTAAAATTTTTACGTGCAGCGGAAGAATTAGCATAAATAATTTCTCAAATTATTTTTAACCACGTATCTAGCATGCGACCTTAAGATATGTGGACATGATCATAAATTAAAATTTTTGCGGAAAAGTAAACTAATTTACTTAGTACCTCGCGTAACTCGAAGTAAGGGACGAGATCCAACCGTAGCGTCCCTTGGAAGCTCCGCCTCTATTTGCGTCCACGCCGAGTTCTCTTCGGGATGACTTCGCAAAGCCACGAGTTTTGTGTCGACGAGAACTACTAGATTTTCCAAAGACACAACTAGAAAATCAAGAGAGAAGTATGGAAACTAACCACCAAGAAACGGAATCTAAATTCCGGGAAGGAAGGAGACGCGATCCGCTTCTTCTTCTTCTTCGGCACGAACTTGGTGGAGGAAACTCACGGGCACCCTAGGTGCTTGCGCCGGCCCTAGGGGAGGAGAGAGAGCCGGCCCTAGAGAGAGAAAGGGGAGTTAGAGAGAGAGAGGGAGAGAGTTAATCTCTTGATCAATCTATTAAGGAAATCAAGCCTAGCCTTGGTTCCTTTATATAGTAGCCTCTCCCTTGCCAAGTCTCCCCTTTAACGGAATTTTTCATAAGAAATTTATCCTATAAATTTTCTTTATGAATTATTCCGTTTAAACCAAGTTTTATTATAACTAATTTTATAATAAAACAAATACATCTCTCCTTTTATTATGGAATAAATTTTACAAGAAATTTATAAATTTTCTTATTATGGAAAAATCAATTCATAATTGATTTTATAAAATTAAAATAAACCATTCCATGGATCATTTTAATTTCCATAAAAAAGAATAAATTTCTATAAATTTCTTTATATAAATTTCTTTATACAAATTTATTTATCCATAATTTATAAAACAAATCGCACTTGATTTATTTTATAAAATAAACCAAATAAATTGGTTCTCTCTTTTATTGTGGCCGGCCAAACCAAAGAGGGTGGGCACCCTCTTTGGCCGGCCACTTCAAGCCCAATCCCTCGCGAATTAAACTCATTTAATTCGCCCGATAAGCCTTCAAAAGACTTAGCCATTTAAGCTTCCATTGCGCCTCTGATTAATTCAGATTCGACTTATTTCTCTTGATTGGAAAATCAATTTTCAACTCGTTTTAAATCCCTCGGATTACTCGTAGTGCGTGTGACTAAATAGGCTTTCGATTTATGTTGGCCGTCTATAATCAACTAATTATAGAACGATCATGAGTGGCACCTAGTAGTACATCATGACCCCCAATTAATCGAAAGATCAACGGTTGACCTCAGAAATATTTCTGAAACCCTTCAGCAGCTCTAATGAATCGTGCCCCATTCCCTTCACCATCTTATACCCACTTGGTTCAGGACATGGTCTGTGTGTGTCAGTCCCCACTAGGCTGACTACGTCACACCTAGCCCAAGTAGTGTCTTTCTCGTCCTTTGGATTTCTAATTACTCTCATGTATTTAAGAGACTCATACTCTAAACATGACATGCTCTGGCCAGAGGCTTTGAGTAACAATCCGACGATAGGCCTGGGTATACATCTCCTCGCAAGGAGTGGTGAATCCTTTGTAGGCTGTTCAAACATCTTCGGACACTTCGGCTTATACCCAATCATCCTGGGTCCACACCTCCTTGGAGATGCTTGCTTAAGATGTTAAAGTATAAGTCTCCATGACCAAGATGACTTGAACACCGCAAGTCAAAGGAACATCGCACTTAAGCTGCAGTAAGAACTTCACTGACATATCTATATAGATTACCATATGAAGTTTTACAGCTAGTCACTCCAATGAACTAGTTCCCTTAACTAGCATCCATGTTTATCTCCGGTCATCCCAATGTCACCAGCCAGTGAGAATCAGCTGATTAGAGAATAACCCATGCTAGTCTCAACAGAATTGATAGTGTCCGTTTTTATCAATTCATCGACTAGGGATATTTTCAATACTTCACAATTGCACATGTAGAGATAATCACTAGTTGTGATCTCATCACAAATTCTCTTATGCTGTGAATTGCATTGCGGACATTCAGTAGATGAGTTTAAGATCCCAATCAAATAGACAAACATGTATACTCAAATAGTGAATTTTCATTTATTAAAATAAATGTTTACAATCATAAGGCGATTGCCTTAGGACACTTCTCTCATATCACTAACATAGCTCCCAACTAGTGTTTGTGCAAGATGCATCAGTAATGTCCTCCTCGAATGCTTCAATGTTTAACAATATGCTTAAGTTAGTGATACATTGAACAAGGAAGAGTTAGTCAAGAAAGGAGTACCAAAGTGAAGGAAAGTCCTAGTTAACCTAAGCAATAAGTCCTGGTTCGAAGAATTGGGCACTAAGTCCTGATCATGGATTGGGCACTAAGTCCTAGGCGAGGGCTGGGCATCGAAAACCTGTCCGAGGGTTGGGCACGAAGTCCTAGTTTATGGAATTGGACAATAAGTCTTGGCCGAGGGCTGGGCACCGAAGTTTTGATGAGTGAAGTTGGGCAATAAGTCCTAGTCGTCGACTGGGCACGAAGTCCTGGTGAGTGAAGCTAGGCAAAAGTCCTGATGAGTGAAGTTAGGCACAAAGTCCTGGTCGTAAGATTGGGCAAAAGTCCAGGTGAGTGAAGCTGGGCAAAAGTCCAACCGGATGGGCCAGTTGACAAAACTTCTCCTGAGAGGAGTAGGTGAAAGACACGTTCCCCAGGAAGGGAACATAGGCGTCGGTTCGACCTATGGTTTCACGGGAAATCCGAAGTCAGAACCAAGTCTCAGGTTATGATTATCTACATATTTGTCTTGTCTTTGATTGTATTGCAGGTACCTAAAGTTGGAAGCAAGACAGAAGAGCAAACAAGGAAGAAAAAACTACCTGGAAGGACTTCTAGGGCGCCTGTATCAATATAGGCGCCCCAGAGCTTCAGGGCGCCCTGCACTGGGTAGCCCCTCCCAGGTGCCTGTTAACACAGGCGCCTGAGGGCTCCCAGGCGCCTGTGTTGATACAGGCACCTGGGAAGGGGATCTTATCCCTGCTGCGAGTTCAGCGCGAAGATGACGTTTGACCAAGGCTTATGAGGCGCCCCACAGCAACTCAGGCACCCTAGACATGAGTATATAAAGGGGTTCGGCCCCTCAACTCAGGATAGTAATTCCGAGATCATTCTGAGCATTCTGAGCTAAAGAAAAGCGCTATAGATGAAGCCCTGCGATCAAGGAGGCTCCAGGAGGAAGTGCGCGGCACTTCGAAGGTCCAGATCGGCCGGGCGTTTGACTTTTCTATTTTGGTTTGCATTTACTTTTCTGCACTTACTTTTCATATATTTTTTATTGTAAATCATACACTGTAAGTCGGGTTTCTCCATATCTGGAAAGTCCAGAAAGGAGACCATTAGTGGACGGGCGTTTCTCGTGCTTAGGCCTTGGATGTACTGACCCTGGGGGGTTGGGAACCAAGTAAATCCCGTGTGTACAAGTGTCTTTCTTTTCTATTCTTTAGTATTTCTGTTGCGCACTAACTCTCTGACTAGAACAATCGAAAGACACAGTTTCCGCAAAAGTTTTAACGAGTCGATATTCACCCCTCCCTCCCCCCCTCTATCGACGGCACCGGTCCCCACAACTAGGACTTAACCCATGCCAGCGTGAGATCTCCCCAATCCACCTGGACTTCACGTAGTCCCACTAGGTCTTTTCCCATGCCAGCGTGCGATCTCCCCGATCCACCTGGACTTCACCTAGTCTCAGTAGGTGTGCCTAGTCCCACTAAATCTTTTCCCATGCCAGCGTGCGATCTCCCCAATCCACCTGGACTTCACCTAGTCCCACTAGGTGTGCCTAGTCCCACTAGGTCTTTTCCCATGCCAGTGTGCGATCTCCCCGATCCACATATGTTGAGGCAATCTGTGGTCCGAAGTGACCAAGTGTTTTGATATTTGGGCAAAGGGTTTAAGTTAGGTTTACCCTTATGATCTTATATGTGTATGTTAAGTGTGTAGGTTGTACAGGTTACACATATGGACTTGGCTGGACGGCCTCAGTATGGTGAAGGGTGGCATGGAGGCAAGCTGGAGGCTTGCGTGCGCATCCGAGGGACCTTGGAGAGCAGGGACGATGAGCTGATAGATGCGGACTTCGAGGCATGCGTGAAGGATGACATGGAGGCAAGCTGGAGGCTTGCGTGCATCCGAGGGACGGGAGCCGAAGATGAAGAGGGTGCGAAGGCAATAGTCGAGGCTGCGGAGGAGGAGTCAGTCGAGTCGTGAGGGTACGAGTGCTGTATGATTATACTCAGGAAGGGTTCAGCTGGGGACCGGTCAATTGCTCTGGGAGCAGTCGACTGGTAGGTGGCTGATGAGTTGGCTGAGAATTCGAACATTGGGGTGCAACAGTCGAATTCCAGTGGCACCAGTCGACTGCCCTGGGAGCAATCGATTGGTGCCACGGAATTCGACCGTTGCACCCTAACGTTCGAATTCTCAGCCAACTCAATAGCCACCTACCAGTCGACTGCTCCCAGATTTTTTTATAATGATCCTTATTTTGACCCTTTTCAAATGATGCCAAAATATTGTAATGTAATCTAAAGTTTCGCGGGCGAATATTGACTCTTTGATTTTTGTTATTTCTAGGTCAATCCACGACGCTTGTATTGCTCTCCCACAACCCCGTTTTCACGGTTTAGGCTGCTCCCATTTCGCTCACCGCTACTTTGGGAATCGCTTTTGCTTTCTTTTCCTCTGGCTATTAAGATGTTTTAGTTCGCCAGGTTGTCTCTTGCCTGCCCATGGATTCAGCAGCAGTTCGAAAGGTTGACCTATTCGGGAATCTCCGGATCTATGCTTATTTTCAACTCCCCGAAGCATTTCGTCGCTTGCTACGCCCTTCCTCGTCTCTGGGTGCCTAGGTATCCACCGTAAGCCTTTCCTCGTTTGAACCTCGGCATTAACATTAAGGCTATGCCATCCTAAGGTACTGCTAAATAGAAGAATCTTATCAACGTCCATGAATGATAAATCATAGATCGAACTGCCAAATTGGAAAAATTGGGTGCTATCATAGTATTAGCTAAGTTCATGGGCTGGAGATAAGCGGACTCGAACCGCTGACATCCGCCACAGGGTAAACCACCGCCTCTCAGGCCTCTCCGACTGATTCTACCATAGAGGCCAACGATAGACAATAACTCCCCCCCCCCCCCGAACACAGCTTACAACTTTCATCGTACTGTGCTCTCCAAAGAGCAACTCTTCTCAAAATCTCAAAAGGTGCTGAGTTGGAATCCCATTCTAAGGATTCTTGTGGTTCTGGAGAATCCAGCTACAGGAGAACCAGGAACGGAGAGCTCCCCCCCTTTTTCCGTCCGACTCATTGGTCTTAAGAATGTTGGTTTTAAGAACGAGTGATTGCCCTTCTCCGACCCTTACTGCCTAACCGGGGAGCGGACAACTAATGTGTTCCACTTATTGAATAGGGTCTATGGTCGATCCATGACCCTAAGGACGGTGGCGAGGGTTTCAGCCCGAGTCCTATTTAAAGCGGACTTCGTGGTGGCTGAGATTCTTGACGAAACAAGCTTGGTTAAGTCTTGTTAGTAGTCTCTTGAGTCCAGATCGTGTCAAGATGTTGTGGCGAGGTTTCTCCACCCACAAGGAGTGACAAGGACTAGCCGGAGGTTATCCGGGGCATTTACTGACGGATTCTTGGATTAGTCACCCGTCATGGGTGGATACCAAGTAAATCGATTTGTTAGCATTGTCTATTATTGTTAGTTTATTTTTATTTGTATTTCCGCTGTGCTAACAATTTTGTAGAGAACAAAGTATTCGACAAATCGCTATTCACCCCCCTCTAGCGGACGTCATCGATCTATCAACCTAGACTTCACCTAGTCACACTAGGTGTCCCTAGTCTCACTAGGTCTTTTCCAGTTAAGTCTCCAGTCAACCTTGACCCACTTGACTTACACGATATTCAAACATCATGCGATATTCAAACATCATTATAAAACATTGAAACATCCAACCTTAAGCTTACTAAGCTTATTAGATATAAGCACACCCGAGCCTAGTCAAACTAGGTCAACCCTAACCTAACCAAGATTGCACCAATAGAAAGCTCGAACCTCTTGCTCCTGTAACCAGGGTTAGTTCCAGAATAGTAGTAATAACAAATTTAAGTATGAATAATAGTCTGCGCTATCTTGGTTCTGACTTTGGGCTTCCAAATGGAACCCTAGGTCGAATCGACGCTTACTGTTCCCTCTTTCGGGAAGCACGCCCTCACCTACTCCTCTCAGGAGAAGTTACCTTTTACCAACCGGCTCCTCTGGTTGGACTTTTGCTCGGCCTCCGAGATTGCCAGATCTCGAGACGTTCGTTCCTCGACCCGCCTCTACTTCTGTCTGCAACTCTCGCTCGGCTAAGACTTCTGCCCGATCTTCCGAATCAGGACTTCGGTGCCTAGTCCACGACCAGAACTTATTGCCCAACCCCAAGTCAGGTCTTCAGTGCCCAGTCCACGACCAGAACTTATTGCTCAACCCTCAGTCAAGTCTTCAGTGCCCAGTCCACGACCAGAACTTATTGCTCAACCCTGTAGGTCATGACTTCGTGCCTAGCTTACGTAGGACTTTTCTACACACTTAACAGATTCATTAGATAATAACTTAACCTTAACTTTGAACCCTTTGCCATTATCAAAATCCAAGTTCAATCTGGTGCTTCCGGCAGCAACACATGTTTAAGGTATTTGAGCCAATTTTAAATTTTTTAAGGGCTTTTATAAGATTATTCACCTTTTCCTTGAATTTCCTATTTTCTTCTTCTAAACATGAATAATTTATGATAGAAGAAGAGGAAGCATGCATGTCATTATTTATGGATTCTAATTTTTCTCTAAGCATGCAAATATCATTTTTCAAGTATTTGATTTTCTTTATAACCTTAAAGAAATCATTATTTGTGCTAGAAATAATCTTAACTAAAGTGGTAGTGAGTAAATTATATACCTCACTTACCGAAACGTCCGAATTCGAAGTTTGACCTCCCCTTCACTTCAGCTCCCTTCATTTTCACTTGAGTTCATTCCTTCTTCAATTTTGAATGACGTGGAGACCAAATTGTCAAGTCCCATTAGTGCAAAATGAGAGATAATGTGTTTTTCCTCTTCCGATGATGAAGGATCATCCCATGTTGCCTTTAAATTTTGAACTTTCTTCCCTTTTTCTTTTGATTTCTTCTTCTCCTCCTTCTTCTTTCCTTCCTTTTCTTCAAGAGTATGTTAGGACCGAATGAAATTTAGATATCTCCATAATGGTATGATATTGTTCACTTTAGGCCTAAGCCCTCATGATTTTGCTCTTGGGCTCTCCCAAAAAGCCTCATGACAATGGAGATATCTTTTTTTCCTTATAAGCTTATGATCTTTCCCATGTGTTTTCGATGTGGGACTATGTTTGCAACCATGCAACCCCAACAACCCCTCCCCCCTCAAACAAAGGACCATAAGCCCTCCTCAAGCAGAAACCCTTTCCGTTTGATGTCTGATCCTTAACCCATTAGGACTTTTTGCCCCTCGGTCCACCCGATCTACTAGGACTTTACTGCCTAATCACAACTAAGACTTTTCTACCTGGTGTCTGGTCCTCTTGATCAAGACACGGGAGCTCACACATTCTTTATTCAAGGCTTAACCCATATGGTTAGATCTGGATCATGGCTCTAGCTCGTGCTTCTTCCGGCGGTTAGTCTGGTGAAGAGCGACCTGGCTTTGATACCAATTGTTAGGACTGAAAGGAATTTTGATATCTCCACAATGGTATGATATTGTCCACTTTGGGCCTAAGCCCTCATGGTTTTGCTCTTGGGCTCTCCCAAAAGGTCTTATGAAAATGGAGATATCATTTTTTCCTTATAAGACTATGATCTTTCCCATGTGTTTTCGATGTGGGACTATGTTTATAACCTAGCAACCCCAACAGAGTGAATATTCATCCCTTATGTGTCCTCCTCATTGACAATTATAGAAAATGATCTTCCTAGTCCTACTCTTGCTTCTTGAGCTTTTCCTACTATAAGATTTTCTAGATGAAAAATATTTAAAAGCCTTCTCATTTTTCTTACCATATACATGTTGGATTTGAGTCGGGATTTCTCTCTATGTTCTTGGATTAAAATTCTATTAATTAGAATTAATCCGGATAGAGAAAAACTTCCTGAGTGACCTTTTCATAATTGTGCTATTCGATTGAGTGATCGCTTGAACAAACTTGTTGTTCAAGCAATCTAACTCCTTTGTCGAGTAGCCGCGGAATAGATGTAGAATATGGATCGCCGGTTTTTGTGTTTGATTTCGAGGTCCATGATATAAACATGAAATACAATTAAACAAGAATAAGAATGAAACAAAACAAGATTTATACCTCTTGTTTACCTCTTGATCTTCTACCATATTCCTATCCTCTTCTTGGATGTCGTGTGGGTGACGGTCTTCCAAGAAACGAAGTCACCAAAGCTTCTTCCTCCTTCTTCTTTGCTTGCGCCTATTGGTTGTAGCTTGGCGGGTTTCCTAAGCGAATACTTGGTTGTTCTTGAGAGACCTTTCCATGTCTACGGATTAAAAATTAATCCGAATAGAGACCGTCTCCCAAACGACCATCTTGTCATCGTATCAATCGGTTCGAATTACAGCTTAGCCAATCTCTAAGATCAAGCCATGTAATTCGCCTAACCGATCGACCGCGGAAAAGACGACGAGTGGATCGCTGGTTATCGGGGTCTAATAATTAATTATCAACTATTAATTAACGAATTAATCAAACATGATAATTAATTAACATGCCACATAAAATGATAAGACAAAAGAGGGAGCCAAGAGAGAAATATACCTCTCTTTACGTCGTAGTCTTCTACCTTATGTCCCTTCCCTCTTGGACGTCGTGTGGGTGACGTGCTACCAAGAACCAGAATCACCAAGGGGCTCCAATTAATCGCTTCTCCACGCCTAGCAAAACCCTAGCCCTAGGGTTTGCTACCGCCGACCTCCTCCTCCTCCAACCTTTGTGCTGTTGGCCACCAAAGGCTTCCCAAGCTCGCCGGCCACAAGGAAGCTCTAAGGAGGAAGAAGAAGAAGATGAAGAAGGAGAGAAAAGACCTCCTTTCCAACTCAAATCCGGCCGAAACCACTCTCTTGCGCCACCGCCACCGCCACCGCCACCTCCTCCCTTGCACCGTCGCGCCCCTTGCACCGGCCACCCTCCTCTCGCGGCTCACCACAAAAGGGAGAGGAGAACTCCCCTTTTGTCCAATGAGAGTTGGCCACCGAGAGGTGGAGTAGAGGAGAAGAGAGGATGAAGCAAGAAGAAAATTCTTCTTCCTCCCTTGTCGCGTGCCCTAAGAGAGAGAAGGGAGAGAGAGAAGGAAAAAGGGAGAAGAGAAAAGCCTAGGGTGGATGAATAATTGGATTAACCTTGGTTTCTTAATTCCATGAGGTATATATAGGGCTAAGGTAGGGACCATGAGGAGGAGTTGGGTCATGGCCCACTAATGGATCCAAATCTGATCCATTAATGAAGATTCATTCCACTAAAGGATCTCCATTGAACTTCCTCATCAACCCCCATATTTTCATATGGGCTCCACCTATTATAAGTACATCCATCCCCCCCCCCCCCCCCGTGTTTAAGATATCGAATGTCCGTCGATTAGTTTAAATTACTGACAATTTTAATTAATCAACTTCTAACTCCTTGACTAGTACCACTCAACCTTATCATCATATTGGATCAAATCCACCTGCAGAGTTTAACATGATGAACCTTATGAGCTCATCAAGGGGGCATCATGATCCCGACTCACCAGGACATGGATTCCGTCAATAATCAACGACACACCATGTATATAAAATTATTTTCCAATTTACCAGGCCTATTAATTTAGCAGAATAAATCTCGCCCATTAGTAAATCAAAGAAATAATTATTATATACACATGCCCATTATTATATCGGGATTTAGAGATTGTACTCCATAATAATCCGAGGTTTTATCCAATTATTAAGTCAGTACAAATTGGATCACCTCTATTTTGGTCCTGCTCAATGTACACAAAGCACACTAGTGTAATTTTATGGTCAAGACAAAACACACCTAATTACACTACAACCATCCTGATGGTTTGTCCAACTCCATCTCGATTATGAGCCTCTACTTATACTCTACAAGGAACTGATAACATGATTTTTTGTGTATCACCACACACCATGTTATCTAAATGCAAAGTATGAGACTGTTATGCATATACTAATGTAAACATGCAACTGTGTTGTCGTGATTCTCTTTCAAAATATAGATGTTTTATATAAAAGAATAAGTCTTTTAGTATACATTTTAACAGCGCCGACCACCTCCAAGGAAAGATCTCTCCTTGTGCCGACCACCAAACCCTAGCCTTTCCTTCTTACCGCCAGCCAACTCCTTGCTATAAGGAAGCGTCGGCCAAAGGAAAGAAAAGAAGAAGAAGAGGAAGAAGAAGAGAAAAGATTCTCTTCCTCACAAAAACCCTAGCCGACAACTCCTCTCCTCCTCCTTGCCACCGGCCAACTTAGCCTTCTCCTTCCTTGCACCGCCCCCTTCCCTTTGTGTTTGCGCCACCGGCCAAAGGAAGAACAAGTCCTTCCTTTGCTTGACCTATCTGCATTCCTAAGGGAAGAGGAAGGAAGAAGAGAAGATGAAGATGGATCACCTTCTTCCTCCTTGTTTCTTGTTGGTGCAAGCCCTGGGGCTTCTTGCGCCGCTCACCCTAGGAGAGAGAGGGAAAGAGAGAGGAGAATAATTAGGTTAATTGTTATGCCTTAGTTTCATGACTCATGAGGTATTTATAGGCTACAATAGGGACGATGAGGAGTTGGTTTTGGTCTCCTAATGGATCCTAAACCCGACCCATTAATGATAACCCGCTCCACTAATGGGTTATCCTTAAACTACTGCACCAACCCTATAATTAAATATGGGCTCCACCATATTATGTATATATTATCTCCCCATGTTTAAGATATCGCATGTCCATTAATTAATTAAATTATTGACAATTTAATTAATTAATATCTAACTCCATGAGTAGTACCACTCAACCTTATTATCATGTCGGACCAAGTCTACCTGTAGAATTTACATGATAAACTTTATGAGCTCCTCAAGGGGACATCATCATCCTAAAAAATAGGACACGGTTTCCTTCTATAATATTAATTTCTAATTTACCAGGTCTATTGATTTAACGAATGAATCTCGCCCATTGGTAAATTAAATAAATAAATATTAAGTACATGTGCCCGTTATTATATAGGGATTAAGAGCATGTACATCATAATAACCTGAGGTCTGATTCGATTATATAGTCAGTATAAATCGAATCACCTCTGATCGGTCCTGCTCAATACACACAAAGTGTACTGGTGAAATTCTATAGTCAAGATAGACTAATACCAAATTACACTACAACCGTTCCAATGGTTTATCCAAAATCATCTTGGTTGTGAGCCACTACTTATACTTTACAAGGAACTGATAACATGATCTTCTATGTGACACCACACACCATGTTATCTACAATGTAGAGTATTGGACAATTGTACACATATAATAAATATAAAATGCAAACAATGACCATGTGATTCTTATTCCAAAATTAGATGTTCATACAAAAGCTAGGCTTATAGTATACATCCTAACAATACATTTCTTCATCACTATCCATTGAGGCGCTTGATTCTTCAAATCAGAGGATGAAGTCTTCTTCTTCTTGCCCTTTCCCTTGTTTGCCACAAGGGCTACTCCTTTTGGTTTTAGACTTCTCCACCTAATCCTTTAATCCGAGTTTCATAGAGCTCCATAGTTGAGAAGAATTCATCTAGAGAGCACTTCTCTAGATCCTTGGAGATGTAAAATGAGTCTACAATTGAACTCCAATTTGATGTTCTTGGGAAAGCGTTGATGGCTTTCATCATGATGTCACAGTTGGAGGGTTGCTCACCTACACTTGTTAGTCCACTTAATATTTCTTTAAATTTAGCATGAAGTAAAGATACCTTTTCTCCTTTTTCAAGCTTGGTATTGTTGAGTTGAGTTTGGAGAAGATCTCTTCTTGCTAATTTTGCTTCCCATGTGCCTTCATGAAGCTCTATTAGTCATTCCCATAAATGCTTGGCACTTGTATAATTTTCGATCCTTGTTATCTCTTGTTGAGGAAACACACTTAGAAGATGGTGCATTGTCTTGGAATTTGTTAAATGATCATCTTTTTGCTTCTTGGTCCATCTTATCTTTTCAAGTAGTTTATTATCTTGATCCCTAGGCACTTCAAAACCGTTTTTCATAATTAACATAATATCAAAATCAGTATTGAAGAATGTAGGAAGTTGGAAACGTGGAGGAAGTGGGCCCCACTTCTCCCCCCTCCCCTTCCCTAGACCCTCTACTATAAAAGGGGAGGGGATGCGTCCAAGAGGGAACACAAGAGGAAATCGAGAAGGGGAACATCCAAAGAGTCAGAGGGATTTGGTTCGTGAATTCAAGAGGGGAAGAGCTTTCCGATTCCATGATCGTTCTTTCGACGACAAGCACGAAGAACAACGAAGGATTTGCGAATATCACTGTAAGTGTTTACCATTTTCAATTTCACAGATTCGTTCTTTATCATGCATTAGAATCTACAATGGTATTAGAGTCGTAAGGTTCTAAGTAGCATGAAATTACTTCGCCTGAAAATCGCGGCTTTGTGTCAGTGGATTTCTTTCAAGTCGGTAAATTAATTGTTAGCGTCGTGAACTAACGATCCCACTCGGTCGTGTTGCAAGCTAGCGATTAACCGCGTTCGTCGCGGTGAAAAAAAATTGCGGTGGTGTTGACTATCGCTAGGACTGACTCTTGTGTTGGTCCTCTCCCTTGGCCGACATCTGCATCGCAGTGGATGGCCGAAGAGAAAGGCATGGGTGGCGGCGAAAACAAAAAAAACAAAATGAAACATAAGGTTTCCTTCGTTCAAAAAACAAAATGTATGAATGCATTATGACCATACTATAGCCAATTTTTTATTTATGCATAGATTTGAATTTGGCCTAAAGTTTAATTAATTTATTAGGCCCTAATTAATTAAATTACATCAAGTTGGTTCATTTGAATTAGATTAGGTTGGACCAATAGGCTTGGGTCTAGTCTAAACCATTAGTTGGTTTGACCAGATCTAATTGGTCCAATTAGACCAATCCAGTTCAAATCCTTAGTTGGTTTAACCAGATTAGTCTAATACAAACCAGAACCGATTTGTTTGGTTCAATCAATAGATTTGAATTTGAATTAAATGAGCTAACGTTTAAACAAGAACAACTAAAGATAAGGCATCCCTGTCCGATTAGATTAGTTCTAATGAGGATAATAGACTTAGACTAAGGATTCAATTTCCTAATCAATTAGCCCAATGTGTTAGTCAATAGAGCTCCTCAAATCAAGAAAATTTATTTTTCTTATCTGTTTATGACTCTATGGGTTTATGCAAATATGTGAATTGAATTGAACCAGTTTTGTTACTGGTTTGTTGGTTTTGTACTAACATTGGGAATTTTAATTCCAGATGCCGAGGTTTATTGCCATAATACCTCATCGTGATGTGCGACGGAATGAGCTGAGGGAACAGATAGAGGAGATTGACTACCACCCAAGTCTTGGAATCCAAGGACATATGGGAAGGCTGGATCGACTATTTTGGAAACTCGAGCAGGAAAAGTTTCCAGTCCTAGATAACTACCGAATTAGGACATTGATTCGTTCATTGCTGAGGCATGGTAGAATAGCTGCAAGATGTATCTGGGGATGCTTTGAAGGGTGTATCTCATATACTGAGTTGTGTAGAAAACTACTTCGCCAAAATTTTTCAGAAGAGGATCTGGAAGATTCTGAGGATGATCTGGAAGACGATCCTGAAGAATTCGAAGAGGATCCAGTAGAATTCGAGGAGGATCCTGAGAATTCAAATTGGATCCAATTGAAGAAATTGAGGAGCATCCAGAAGAAGATCCTATAGAATCTGTGGAGGATCCTGAAGTTGACTTACTTAAGATCAAGTCTGGGATGAAAGGGATGGAGTTTACCACTGCACTAGTGTTTGTCCTAGTGGGAGTGGTACTGGCTTATCTAGTTTATTAGTGTCTTGTCTTTGTTACCGTTGTTATGTATAAACAGTATTTGTTCGTTTAGTTTTTTAAGAGTCATATAGTGGTTACTGTCATTATGTACGAACAGTTTTACTTTATGAAAAGTTATGTTATGTGTTAACAAACTTGTTAATGATTAGTTCATTTCATTTAAATGATAAGTTCATTTATGATTAGTTCATATGATCGCATGTATGTAAAATAATTAATCAATGTTTATTAGATTGGATATATGGAGGATGAGTGGGAACGTAGTT
Source organism: Boesenbergia rotunda (assembly GCA_024364735.1). NCBI lineage: Eukaryota > Viridiplantae > Streptophyta > Magnoliopsida > Zingiberales > Zingiberaceae > Boesenbergia > Boesenbergia rotunda. The sequence goes on along the minus strand of JAGFNQ010004081.1, from coordinate 101,882 downwards.
ACCACTTGATTTTGTAAACTAACTCTAATTTACAATGAGTTATTAATTACATTCATATGAGTTACACTGAATAACTAAATAATGCGTTTATTTATGTTAGATTATGGCAACGAAGAATATAATAGCTAAACTCAACAAAGGAGAAAAATTAAATGGGGACAACTACAAAATATGACACCTTAAGATACAGTATGTTCTTGATGAACAAGAAGTTCTAGAAGCTGTAAATCAATTTATAGTAGAACCTGCATATGGTTCTACAGCTCAGCATAAATGCGATCTTGATGCCTATAAGGCATGGAAGAAAAAGGACTCCACTGCTAAGGGTATTTTGATTAGTTTAATGGTAGATGACCGGGTATATGAGTATGAGCCATTACCATCAGCTCATGCTGTCTGGGTTGCCTTGAGAGATAAATACAGTGGAGTTAGCTTAAGCAAGCTTCGTCAGTTGACAATCAAGTTTGACAGCTATAAGAAACGCCCGAATGTCTCCATGACACAACATCTGAGGGAAATGGGGAATATGATTAGAGACCTAAAAACTGCTGGTCATGAATTGACTGATGAACAACAGGTTTAGGCAGTTATCTGCTCCCTTCCTGATTCTTGGGAATCAACGAAATAGAACCTTACACATAGTGAAAGTATTAAGACTTTCATTGATGTCTCACGCCATGTTTAACTGGAGGAGGAGAGAATTGAATCTGCAAGGATTTCTGGATAGGCTTTTCTGAAGGCTCTAGATCCAAGAATATGAAATGGTGGTTCAAGAAAGGAAAAGAAAAGGAAAGGGAAAAGGAAAAGAAGTTGCTGATGCTGGGCAGGGCCCAATCAAGAAGAATGTTCATGGAAAGAACTATGGACAGAAACCTAAGAGCAAGTTGACTTGCTATAACTATGGCAAGAAAGGTCACTTTGCTCGGGAATGTACTGAGCCGAAAAAGGTAGATCCATGATTGTCTTCTTTTCATGAGCTTTGTGTTGCTAGTTTAGTGTTGTTAGTTGATTCTTATCCTTTATGGTGTTAGTAGGAGCCCTAGAGCCAATTATATGATGATTGACTAGGGACATTTTGTATCATATTCTATTATTAATAAAGACATGTTTGGTTATTATACTTACTTTGTATTTGTGCCAAATAACTAAGTATAATAATGTCCTTGGGTAGTAGGTTCTTATCTACATTATATCGATTGGTTGAATCGATAGTGAGATGATGTAGAGAACACTACTCTAAACCATTCCTAGTCAAGTATTAATATTCAAGGACAATATCAATACATGGAGACTAGCATGTAGGTCAACTGATGACTTGAGCTCACAAGTCATGGATATGTGATATCAAGTTGACACATGGGTATACATTGGAGAATGTGTACTGAATGACTCGCCATGAGAAAGTTTCATAGATTGTCATATGAGTGTCATAAACTTTCTCATGTGACTATTGGTATGAATAGTCCTTAGACCTGAAGTTACTACGGTTCCCTACATAAGGAGTTATGTACTTTGGTATCGTCAAACGTCACCCGTAACAGGGTGGACTATAAAGGCGATCACTGGGTATGTAATAAATTATGCGGAGGGATGTGAGTGATGTAGATGGGATCTATCCCTCCCATATGACGGGAGTGATATCTGTGGGCCCCTTGATCGAGTAGGACTGCTAAAACGCATGGCCATGCTCGAATGAGTCAATATGAGATATTGAGCTCAATTGTTTGAGTCTACTCGGGGATCAAGAAACACAAAGATTGATCGAGGATGACACGGTCTATGCCTCATTGGTCAATCTAGATATCGAGGATAGAAGGACAAGGTCATACATTGCCATAGTCACGGAGGTTAAGTCGGATCTCGACTTTCTTGTTACTTGGGTAGCATTGATGCATTGCTAGATGCCGCTCATTGCTTTTGTGTCTAAATTGGTTTAAACACATTGCCAACGTTACGAGAGCCTATTGGGTCACACACTAAGGACACGATGCTTCGGAGATTAATTTATCTTGGTTTGGCTAAGATTTAATCGGAATTGGATTAATTGAGTTAGACTCAAGTGAACCCAATTGGATTATAGATTGAGATCTAATTTGAGTTAAACTCATTTAGATTAGACTCAACCACATTTGGATGAAATATTAATTCATTAAAATGTTTAATGAATTAATAAGAGAGGAAGATGGAGAGTTTCTCACCATTAGAGAGTTACATGAAAAGTTAGAGAGTTACATTAAAATGTTTAATGAAAGGAAGTTTAAAAGGCAAAAACTCCTCTTGATATGAGTATAAAAGAGTTTGTCCCTTGTCATTTGGATGACAACTTCTCATTTTCTTTCCCCTCTTCCTTCTCTTCTCCATCTTGGCCGAAACCCACATCTTGGGTTCTTAGTGTTTTGTGAACTACCTCAAGTTTCTAGCACAACTAAGGTAGTTCTTCTCCGAAGTAGAGATATCGTGTCCGTGTGGATACGAATAGAGGCACGGACACTTGAACGTGCAAGAGATCCGCGGCGCTTGGACGAGCGGGATAAACGTAAGGGCACGCTCCAAAGGTATACGCTTTAGATAGATCTATTAGATAGATGATTTCGTACGAGTTTTTCTTTCGCATGGATCGCTCGAGGGATCTTGTTTCCGCTGTGTTTTTGTGTTTATGTCACCTGAAGATCCCAACAGTGGTATCAGAGCCACTTGCGAAAGATCGTATGAAGTTTTATGCACTTTTATATGTGATATAGGAGTAGGACAAATTTTTTTATGGGTTGCATATAATAGTGTGAATATTTTGTCATTACGCAAAAGTTTGTGTTGATCAAACTAAAAGGCTATAACATCATCATTCATATGATAGCGTGCTATAGTCTGATCGCTCTTGACAAAATATTATAACCTTTGGTATTAATGTTGATGAAGTTGTGTCAATCTGTTATGAACAGATTGTGCAATTTTGTCGCAAGAATGCACCAACGGAGTTTCTACTCTTGAGCGATTTTTATATTGCACTCATAATAAAATCAATGTCCTAAATCTATTGTGTATAAATGATGACATGGTGAATGGTTATGGCCTTAACCCCAATGTGATTGGATGTATGTGTGTGTGTGCATGTTGTAATTCATAATACGGCCTGCGTGTCGTGCCTTGTATCTATTCTTCCTAATTGTAAAATTAGATTTAGACTCGAATGTAACTCGAGTTTTCCAACATTGTAATGTACAAAAGAGGAATGGAGTGTCCATTGAAGAATGAAGTTACAAGGAAGATGCCAACCACACATGATGTCCGAAGGATGCTCTTGGAGAAGAAATTATCCTTAGGTTGACCATCGATCTTCTCATTGGCTTGAGAAGATCGTAGTATACTGGCCATAACCATGTCACATTTCCTTGCTTATATATTGATATGCTATGTGTGTGTATGTGATGCATGCTTAGATGTTAATCTTAATTAAGTCAACTCAATATGCCTACCAAGGTTCGGTACTCATAAACTACCTCGATCATTTGTTGTTGGGTTTGCCAAAGCAAAGCAACGCATTTTATCTTGGTAGAGTGCGAGTGGACAATTGTGATGTCCCGCTATCGAACTTTGGGTGAGACTTAACTAAGTCACCTCAATTGGATTGAGAAACATAGAGGCATATCCCAAAAGTTGGGAAAATTGGGTAAGAAGAAAAATTATACTAAGTCTTGGGCGATTAGCCAAAGCTAACTCAAGATGATGTGTAATGTGAATCTTAACCCTTTTTCAAGAGTTGCATATGATGTAATTGGTAAAATATTACCTACCTAATTGTACCGAGTCTTGGGCGATTAGCCAAAACTAACTCAAGATGAAGTATAATTTGGATCTTGTCCCACATAAATGTAGTCGCTGTTTGGTTTGGAGCTAGTAGTGTGAGCAAAGTAAGTTTGCCTACATCCATGACTAGCCCCTACAAAAGCTCTACGATTTAGGGGGAGCATCATTTAATTAAAGGCCTAATTAAATGATCTAGATATGATACTTATTTCTGCATGTTGTGTTGTTGTAGATCACCATGTCATCTAATACGTCGAACACACTCTCTCTGTGATCTGTCCTTGAGAAGGACAAACTCAACGGAGCTAATTTCCTGGACTGGTACAGGAACTTGAGGATAGTCCTCAAACAAGAACGTAAACTGTACGTTCTAGAGCAACCCCTTCCAGAAGCACCCGTCGCTATTGCCACCCGTGCTGAAAAAGATGCTTACAAGAAGCATCAGGATGATGCATTGGATGTATCATGCCTAATGCTTGCCACCATGAACTCTGAGCTTCAGAAGCAACACGAGAACATGAATGCACATGATATGGTTGAGCATCTAAAACAATTATATCAAGGGCAAGCTAGGCACGAGCACTTTGAGGTGTCCAAAGCCCTATTTGCATGCAAGATGCAAGAGGGAACTCCTGTAGGAACTCACGTACTCAAGATGATTGGGTATGTGGAGAACCTTGAAAAACTAGGATTCCCACTGGGTCAAGAATTGGCAACAGACCTTATCCTGCAATCGTTGCCGGAGGGTTATAATCAATTTGTCATGAACTACAACATGAATGAAATTGATAAGCCTTTACCTGAGATGCTCAACATGTTGAGAACTGCTGAGCCCAATCTCAAGAAAGCCAAGACCAGTAATATACTGATGGTTAACAAAGGCAAAGGAAAATGGAAGCCTAAAGGCAAGGGTAAGACCCAAGCCAAAGGCAAGGCCAATTCTACTACATCCAAAGCCAAAGGCAAAGTGCCTAAGGAAGGGACCTGCTTCCATTGTGGTGAGACCGGACATTGGAAGAGGAATTGTAAACTCTACCTTGAGGAAGCAAAGAAGAAAAAAAGTGAGACTTCTGCCTCAGGTATTTTTGTTATAGAAGTCAATCTATCTATCTCTTCTTCTTGGGTATTAGATACCGGATGTGCTTCTCACATTTGTACTAATGTGCAGGGCCTTCAAAGAGCTAGATCATTGACCAAGGGTGAAGTGGACCTACGAGTAGGCAACGGAGCAAGAGTTGCTGCTATTGCTGTAGGAACATATTTCTTGTCTTTGCCCACTGGGCTTATCCTAGAACTAGAAGAGTGCTTTTATGTACCTGCATTAACTAAGAACATTATTTCAGTATCTTGTTTGGACAAGAAAGGGTTTTCATTTACCATAAAGAACAAATGTTGTTCTATAATACTAAATGATATGTTCTATTGTAATGCACCATTGATAAATGGACTCTATCTTCTAGATCTAGATAACCTAATCTATAACATAAATACCAAACGGTTCAAACCAAATGATTTGAACCAAGCATATCTCTGGCATTGTCGCTTAGGACATATAAATGAGAGTCGAATATCCCAGCTCCATAAGGATGGATTACTGGACTCATTTGATTTTGAATCATATGAGACATGCGAATCTTGTCTTTTAGGCAAGATGACCAAGACTCCATTTAGTGGACACGGCGAAAGAGCGACAGAGTTGTTAGGACTCATACATACTGATGTATGTGGCCCTTTCAATGTCGCAGCTAGAGGAGGCTATCAGTACTTCATCACTTTCACTGATGATATCAGTAGGTATGGCTATGTGTATCTCATGAAACACAAGTCAGAATCCTTTGAAAAGTTCATAGAATTCAAGAGTGAAGTACAAAACCAACTTGGCAAAAGTATTAAGATGCTTCGATCAGATCGAGGTGGTGAATACCTTAGCCAAGAGTTTCGTGACCATCTAGCAGAGTGTGGGATCATATCCCAACTCACTCCACCTGGAACACCACAGTGGAATGGTGTGTCCGAGCGGAGAAATCGTACTCTATTAGATATGGTACGATCGATGATGAGTCAGACGGATCTTCCTACTTCCTTCTGGGGTTTCGCTCTAGAGACAGCTCTTTTCACACTTAACTGAGCTCCATCAAAGGCTGTTATAAAGACACCATATACGATATGGACTGGGAAGAGTCCCACGATGTCTTTTATGAGGATTTGGGGTTGTGAGGCTTACGTTCGACGTCAAGTCTCAGATAAACTAGGACCCAAATCTGATAAGTGCTACTTTGTAGGATATCCCAAGGAAACAAAGGGATATTACTTTTACAATCCCACACAAGGCAAAGTGTTTGTCGCTAGAAATGGTGTTTTTCTAGAAAAGGAGTTTATTTCTAGAAGGACTAGTGGGAGTAAAATCCATCTTGAAGAAGTTCAAGATGCAGATAGTACTGAGGCCTTAATGGACATTGAACAGGCACCACAAGATGTTGTGGATCATGAGGTTGTTACACAAGAAGTTGTGGAACAACAGGCTGTTCAAGTAGACCAACCTCCTCGCAGATCTAATAGGATACGTCGTCAGCCTGAGAGATACTCTTTTCTCTTGTCTGACCATGATGACGTGACGCTCATTGAGTTGAATGAGCCTATATCCTATCAAGAAGCTGTGATGAGCCCAGATTCTGAGAAATGGCTAGAAGCCATGAGGTCCGAAATAGAATCCATGTACACTAACCAGGTATGGACCTTGGTTGATCCACCTGAGGGGATTAAACCCATTGGGTGTAAGTGGGTCTTTAGAAGAAAGACTGATATGGATGGACTCATGCATACCTACAAAGGGCGATTGGTAGCTAAAGGTTTCAAGCAGATTCATGGTATCGACTATGATGAAACCTTTTCCCCAGTTGCGATGCTTAAGTCTATTCGGATCCTGCTTGCTATTGCAGCTTACCATGATTACGAGATCTGGCAGATGGATGTCAAAACCGTATTCCTAAATGGGAATCTACTCGAGGATGTGTACATGACACAACCTGAGGGTTTTGTAGATCCAGAGCATGCTGGAAAGGTATGTAAGTTGCAAAGGTCCATTTACGGGCTAAAGTAAGCTTATCGAAGCTGGAATCTTCGATTCGATGATGCAATCAAAGCGTTTGGTTTCATCAAGAATGAAGATGAACCCTATGTCTACAAGAGGGTTAGTGGGAGCACAGTTATCTTCCTAATCTTGTATGTAGATGACATACTCCTCATTAGGAATGATATCCCTTCACTACAGTCTGTGAAGACGTGGCTCGGGAATTGTTTCTCAATGAAAGACTTAGGTGAAGCAGCCTACATCCTAGGCATTAAGATCTATAGAGATAGATCTAAGAGATTGCTTGGCTTAAGTCAGAGTACATATGTTGACAAGGTGCTTAATCGTTTTGCCATGTAGAATTCCAAAAAGGGATTTCTGCCAATGTCACATGGTGTGAGTCTTTCGAAGACTCAATGTCCCTCTTCTAAGGAGGAGAGAGACCGTATGGATCAGATCCCTTATGCATCCGCTATAGGGTCTATCATGTACACCATGCTATGTACTCGTCCAGATGTTTCGTATGCTTTGAGCATGACGAGCAGGTACCAGTCAAATCCAGGTGAATGTCACTGGACAGCTGTCAAGAATATTCTTAAGTACTTACGAAGGACGAAAGAATATTTCTTGATATTTGGAGGCGATGAGGAGCTAGCTGTAAAGGGTTACAGTGACGCAAGCTTCCAAACAGACAGGGATGACTATAGATCGCAGTCAGGGTATGTATTTTGCCTGAATGGTGGCGCTGTGAGCTGGAAGAGTTCGAAGCAGGACACAGTCGCAGATTCTACAACAGAGGCCGAGTATATTGCCGCGTCAGAGGCGGCAAAAGAGGCTGTTTGGATCCGGAAGTTCATTACAGAGCTTGGTGTGGTTCCTAGCATAGCAGACCCGATAGACCTCTATTGTGACAACAATGGGGCTATTGCGCAGGCTAAGGAACCTCGCTCCCATCAGCGGACCAAACACATACTACGGCGCTTCCATCTCATTCGAGAGATCATCGATAGAGGAGATGTGAGGATATGCAGAGTACACACTGATTCTAACATCGCAGATCCTTTGACCAAGGCTTTGGCACAAAAGAAGCATGATGGTCATACCAGGTCACTCGGTATTAGATACTACAGTGATTGGCACTAGTGCTAGTGGGAGATTGTTAGTAGGAGCCCTAGAGCCAATTATATGATGATTGACTAGGGACATTTTGTATCATATTCTATTATTAATAAAGGCATGTTTGGTTATTATACTTACTTTGTATTTGTGCCAAATAACTAAGTATAATAATGTCCTTGGGTAGTAGGTTCTTATCTACATTATATCGATTGGTTGAATCGATAGTGAGATGATGTAGAGAACACTACTCTAAACCATTCCTAGTCAAGTATTAATATTCAAGGACAATATTAATACATGGAGACTAGCATGTAGGTCAACTGATGACTTGAGCTCACAAGTCATGGATATGTGATATCAAGTTGACACATGGGTATACATTGGAGAATGTGTACTGAATGACCCGCCATGAGAAAGTTTCATAGATTGTCATATGAGTGTCATAAACTTTCTCATGTGACTATTGGTATGAATAGTCCTTAGACCTGAAGTCACTACGGTTCCCTACATAAGGAGTTATGTACTTTGGTATCGTCAAACGTCACCCGTAACAGGGTGGACTATAAAGGCGATCACTGGGTATGTAATAAATTATGCGGAGGGATGTGAGTGATGTAGATGGGATCTATCCCTCCCATATGACGGGAGTGATATCTGTGGGCCCCTTGATCGAGTAGGACTGCTAAAACGCATGGCCATGCTCGAATGAGTCAATATGAGATATTGAGCTCAATTGTTTGAGTGAGTCTACTCGGGGATCAAGAAACACAAAGATTGATCGAGGATGACACGGTCTATGCCTCATTGGTCAATCTAGATATCGAGGATAGAAGGACAAGGTCATACATTGCCATAGTCACGGAGGTTAAGTCGGATCTCGACTTTCTTGTTACTTGGGTAGCATTGATGCATTGCTAGATGCCGCTCATTGCTTTTGTGTCTAAATTGGTTTAGACACATTGCCAACGTTACGAGAGCCTATTGGGTCACACACTAAGGACACGATGCTTCGGAGATTAATTTATCTTGGTTTGGCTAAGATTTAATCGGAATTGGATTAATTGAGTTAGACTCAAGTGAATCCAATTGGATTATGGATTGAGATCTAATTTGAGTTAAACTCATTTAGATTAGACTCAACCACATTTGGATGAAATATTAATTCATTAAAATGTTTAATGAATTAATAAGAGAGGAAGATGGAGAGTTTCTTACCATTAGAGAGTTACATGAAAAGTTAGAGAGTTACATTAAAATGTTTAATGAAAGGAAGTTTAAAAGGCAAAAACTCCTCTTGATATGAGTATAAAAGAGTTTGTCCCTTGTCATTTGGATGACAACTTCTCATTTTCTTTCCCCTCTTCCTTCTCTTCTCCATCTTGGCCGAAACCTACATCTTGGGTTCTTGGTGTTTTGTGAACTACCTCAAGTTGCAAGCACAACTAAGGTAGTTCTTCTCCGAAGTAAAGATATCATGTTCGTGTGGATACGAATAGAGGCACGGACACTTGAACGTGCAAGAGATCCGGCGGCGCTTGGACGAGCGGGATAAACGTAAGGGCACGCTCCAAAGGTATACGCTTTAGATAGATCTATTAGATAGATGATTTCGTACGAGTTTTTCTTTCGCATGGATCGCTCGAGGGATCTTGTTTCCGCTGTGTTTTTGTGTTTATGTCACCTGAAGATCCCAACATATGGATTATAGATTCAGGAGCAATGTACCATATAGCTCGTGATTGAGCTACATACGTGGAGTATCGTCAAGTACCAGCTGGCAATAAGTGGATATATGTGGGAAACATTGCAAGAATTAAAGTCAAAAGAATTGACACTTGCAAATTCAACCTTCGTGGTGGGCGTACCTTGTTTCTGCATGATGTCCTATATGCTCCTGAGATTCGACGGAATCTAGTTTCTGTAACTAATCTTCTTGATTTGGGCTATTGTATAAATTTTTTCAATTGTTGTGTGGAACTTCGTATTAACTCCGTATTAATTGGATGTGGTTATGTAATGAATGATTTCCATGGTTCTTGATGTAGAATAAGATATTAATTATGGAATTAATAGTTGTTTTTCAAATATTTCTCTTACTAGTGATGCTAATATTAATGAGGAAATTTGGCATGCTAGACTAGAACATATCGGACAAGAACGGATGAATCGATTAGCTAAGGAGTGTTTATTGGGCACTCATGCTAAGATTAACTTGTCCATATGTGAGCATTGTCTTGCTGGAAAAGCAACTAGGAAACCATTTGGTAAAACTATTAGAGCTGATTCACCATTGCAATTAATTCATTCGGATGTATGTGGTCCAATGAATGTGAAGGCTAAACATGGAGGTTCCTATTTCGTTACATTTATTGATGACTTCACACGTTTTGGTCATGTGTATTTGATTTCTCATAAATATAAAGTATTAGATTGCTTCAAACGTTATTTGAATGAAGTTGAGAATCAATTGGATCGTAAGGTTAAAACCTTACACATTGACCATGGAGGTGAATATTTGTCTGATCAGTTTAAGATAATATGTAACGAGAAAGGGATTATTAGACAACTAACGATCCCTGGAACTCCATAGCAAAATGGGGTTGCTGAAAGAAGAAATAGAACTCTTCTAGATATGTTTAGGTCTATGATAGCTCAAGCTAATTTGCCTATTTCCTATTGGGGAGATGCATTATTAGCTGCTACCAATATACTTAATCGAGTGCCTTCTAAGTTTATTCCATCTACACCATATGAACATCGGACAAGCAGAAAATCAGATTTGAGCAATCTGAGACCTTGGGGGTCAGCTGCCTACGTTCATGATAAGACTCACAAATATGGAAAACTAGGACCAAGGGGTAAAAAGTGTATCTTTGTAAGGTATTCTGATACTTCTAAGGGTTATGTTTTTATTGGTGAGCAACAAGATGGAACCATCTCTGAAATAGAGTCAAAAGATCCTACTTTTCTCGAAACTGAGTTTCCAACAAGAGGTGAAGTTGATAAATTGATTCCTCTATTTGCAATAGAGGAGGAGGATACTGTTCCATTATCAACGAATCAGGAATCACAGGAGAAACCTGAATCTAATCTACCCAGTGGGAGTGATTTGCCAATGAATGAATCAGTTTCAGTTTCTCAACAGTCGGACCTACGGAGGAGTAATCGCAAGATTATTCCTAGAAGAAGGTTTGACATTGAGAATAAGGCATTAATGATTCTCCCTATTGACGATGAGGAACCTCGAATGGTTGAGGAAGCATTGAGATGCTCAGTTAGAGAAAAATGAAGAATTGCAATGGATGAAGAAATGAAGTCTATGAGAAAGAATCAAGTTTGGGATTTAGTCGATCTTCCTCTGGGCCAAAGAGCTATTGGGAATAAATGGATTCTCAAAATCAAAAGGAAGGCAGATGGATCGATTAATAGATACAAAGCTCGTCTGGTTGCAAAAGGATATACCCAAATGGAGGGTATTGATTTTGAAGAGACATTTTCCCCTGTTGTGATGTTTGTGTCAATACATATCATTTTAGCTATAGTAGCACATTATGACTTGGAATTACATCAGATGGATGTAAAGACGGCTTTTCTTAATGGTAATCTTGATGAGAAAATCTATATGGTACAGCCAAAAGGTTATATTGCTGATGACCAAGAGGATAAAGTATGTAGACTTAAAAAGTCTATATATGGGCTAAAGCAAGCATCGAGATAATGGAACATAAGATTCAATAATGTCATTTTATCTTATGGTTTCGAAATGATCAATGAGGATCATTGTGTTTACCTCAGGGAGGATAAAGGAAAGATTGTCATATTATCGTTATATGTTGATGATATGCTAATAGCTGGAAATGACATACAGTTTGTGATAGAAATCAAATCATGGCTTTCATCACAACTTGACATAATAGATATGGGAGAAGTCGAGTACATCTTAGGGGTAAAGATCATTAGAGATCGATCAAAAAGACTTTTGGGTTTGTCTCAAGATGCTTATATTACTAAAATGTTACAACACTTCAATATGTCAAACTGCAACATTGAACAAACTCTTGTAGCGAGAGGCACTGTTCTGAGCAAAAGTATGTATCCCAAGACTCCCAATGAAATAGTTGATATAAAGAAAAAATCACATGCCAGTGTCATTGGTAGTTTAATGTACACTATGTTGTGTGCATGTCCTGATATTAGCTATGTTGTTGGCTTGGTTAGCCGTTTCCAGTCAAACCCAGGATCGAGACACTGGAAGGCAATAAAGAGAATATTCAGATATCTCAAAGGGACGACAGATTATTGTTTCTGCTTCCAAGGATCAAAGTTGAGCCTGAAGGGCTATACAGATGCAGATTGGGCAGGAGACCTTGATGACAGAAAATTCACATCGGGTTATACTTTCTTACTGAATGGTGGTGCCATCTCATGGAACAGCAAGAAACAGATTTGTGTAGCACTGTTGACAATGGAAGCCGAATATGTGGCTTGTGCAGGGGTTGTATAAGAAGTTGTCTGGCTAAGAAGTTTCTTGAAGCATTTGAAGATTGCTGAGGATAGTGGGAGTCCCATTACATTGTATTGTGACAATCAAGCTGCGATAGATTTTTCCAAGGATCCCAAATATCATAGTAAAGACAAACATATAGAAATCAAGTATAATTATGTAAGGGATATTGTGGATAAAAGAATGGTAGTCCTTGAGTATATTCCTACTCGTGTTATGCTAGCAGATCCTTTTACTAAGCCATTGACTAAAGAGTCAGTTTTTGGTTTTGTGAAGTATTTGGGACTTTGTAAAATGTAACACATTGTAAAACAATCAAATATATGAAAGTGTCATGGTTTATTCAGTGTATATTGGTATTACATTTTTGGATAAAAGTCTCGATAAGCATGTTGGCAGGTTGAGATTGGTCTACTCACATGGACAATCATCTCTATTTGTTGAGTATAAATAGAGGTAAGACCATTACTTATGAGATAGCTTATGTAGCTATAAATTGAGACATACTCATCAGTTGGGGTTGCCTTGATTTTTGTATCATGATGAGATTATTTATGTGAGGATCGGAGTAAATGAACCCACCATTTACTGAATCTGCTGAAAGCTAGATTGAAATGCATAAGTTGAATTCAAGATTAGACATTAGGTATGTCTAGATCAAAATTTGTACGATATTAATTTTGAGAAAAACATGCACTCTTTTTGTTAAAAGATAAAAACATCGTAGCATGTGATTCATACCACATGTGTTATAGCGACAATAAGGGTAGTAGGAGAATGTATCCCTGCTTTTCTACTATATGAGACTCTTGAGGTAATAAGTTAATCTCAGATTTACCCTATGTGACTATTTAGCTGTCTGCTTGAAATTTTAATTAGTGTCGCTACCTTAGAATCTACAAAGAATACCTCCATTCTTTTCTTCCACCAGGAGAATTCTCCTTCAAATTTTGGTGGTTGAATGTGTTAGCTAGCCATTTTGATGAAAATTGCTCTTCTCGACGGTTAGTTCATTGAAGGGCGACCTTGTGCTCTGATAACACTTGTTGGTTATGGATTGTATGGCTAGAGAGAGGTGATTAGCTCGTCACCCAAATTGTCTTCTTCCTACACATGTTAGTTGCGCTAGCAGAAATGAAACTTGAACAAAGAAAAGCAATGCTAACACTTATCCTTTACGTGGTTCGGAAATTGCTTGCTCCTACTTCACGGCGTGTCCATGAGGTGTACGAACCCTCAATTCATCGGTGGCTTAGTCCCCGACAATCTTCGGATAAGCTTTCTTCTTCTCGGTGGAGATCAACCTCTCACAAATCTCTCTTCCCCTTTACAAATGAGAATTAGGGTTAGGAGGAAGTGCTTAAGCGTGGAAGCATTGAGCACTTGATTAAGAAGGTTTTCAACAGAATTTCTAACTCTTCTCAAGCCTCAAATCTTTTCTTTTAATAGAGGAGAGAGCTGTTAACAAAATAGTTCAGATTCGACACTAGTCGACTACTGCCAACCTCAGTTGACTGGTGCTCAGCTAACGGCTATATTTTGAATAGACTAGTTGACTACCATCTAGACCAGTCGACTGCTCCTTGTTATTCAAAACTCACAGAAAGATCAGTCGACTGGTAGGGATCCAGTCGACTGGTCCAAATACACACTCATACTCATCTTCTCCGGAGTCACCCTTTGAAACTCACTTCATTTGGCTCTTGTCCCTCAGATGCATCCAAGTCCTCGGCTCATCTCGATGTCATCCTTCGCATATGCCTTAAAGTTTCCCTTGGCTCCACTTCGTTGCTCTTCATCTGGCGGTCCCGCGGATACACCATCCTTCATTGACTCAAGGACTCGAGCACCAGGATGAGATCTCCCACACTTGGCTACGCCAAACTCCTCATGTGTGTTCCACCAAGTGTTGGATATTATTATTATCCCTATTAGGTGGGTTTATTTGTAAGTTACACATGTAAATACAATCTGAGCCCTTAAAGTGATCTAACTTATGTTTATTAGATTTCGGATTATTAGATGCGGGTTCAATGTATAGAACCCTTTAGACCAATCTGTTATTATCTATGGGTTGATAACAGATTGAATGTCTATATAAAGGGGAGGTCCCCAAGGGTTTAGGGATTATCTTGACCTAATTTCTTGTTCCTCATTGACAAGAAACTTTACGACGTCGTCAACACTAAGCCCCTTGGAAGATTCTCCTTCTTTCCATTGCATTTTCTTCCACAGGGATCAAGCCGAAGATGCCACGATGAAGACAATGGCTAATCAATCAGGTTCTTTGTCTTTCGGTTTATGCCTTTTATTTATGTTATGTCATGATTCGATGAAACAATAGATCCATGCTTATATATATTATGTTTTCTCTTCGAGTTCTTATTTGGTTTTCTAGAATTCATGCGGTTAGGAGAAAATACATTGTTCTATCAATTGGTATCAGAGCCTTGGCTTTGTTTCATCGTTTTTTATGATAATAAAGTTTAAATTTTTTTTGTCGATTTATTGTATGTATGCTAGATTAAGTTTTTCTAGTACAATACAATTTTTATCGTTGAAAATCATGTAAAAGAAAATTCTATGATGGACTTGTTTTCTAAGTTTTTCATATTTTATGTGAAAAAATACGAAAACGGCGGAAGAACCGTCATGTTTAACCTAATTTTTTTTAGATTAAATTTGTGATGGTTTAATCGATTGGCTTGGTCAATCAATCGATTATCAAGTCTAAAATTATGAACAGAATAAATTTGATTTTAATTGATTGTACAAATTTATTTTAATCGATTATCGTCTTAAATTTGTGATAAGATGAATTAGGATTTATATCGATTAAAATTGTTTTTTTATCGATGAAAATTTCTTTCATGTGAATTTTTTTTTTCTTTCACGTCGAAAAAAAACTGTTTCATAGAAACAGTAAAGTGAATTTTATATTTATAAAAGGCTAATGCATCAAATATTTTTTCTTGATGAAGAGATTAAATAATATTATTTAATTATAGAACCATAAAGAAACTCTAATTTTTAAAGGAGGGTTATATATATGATATAGTCGTATATATTAAGCTTTTAGATCAATTGGGATAATCAATTGGATCATACCATTTGATTACCATATAGTGTCAATCGATTAATGAGCTTAATTTTGAGGTGTCAAGACTGACAAAGAAATTATCTGTTCGATTAAATATCTAGAATTTTCTTTGGTCTATCTACACAATGTGCTACTAAATTGAACTACTGTGTCAGCCCAAAGGAAGGCACTTTAGGTCGGTTTAGTGTATTTTGTGTTGGTAGACGTATATCTATGCTAAGAGCAATCGACCCAAAGGAAGGTTGTTTTTATACCAGATATATGTTCAAGATAGTTTACAATTATTGAACATAATTTATTTTGTTCTGATCATGCACAAAATATGTCGGCCTAAAGGAAGACATATTGCGTGGCAGATTAAAGTTGTTGTAAGCTATGGACCAAAATATAACTCATATAAAGTTTCATATTATGCACACAATGGGTCGGCCCAAAGGAAGACACATTGTGTGGCCAATTAAAGGTTGAGTTATATCAGAGAGTACCGCTAACAAATTGTATTTTAATCTACACATTAAAATGCAATATTGTATGTGGTATCTCATAAGAAGCCCATTTATATGCATTTAAAATTTTATTTATTTGCATAATTTTATTATATATTTGTTCTTGGCTTTAGTTAAATCGTGAGCTTAAATAATTTTTTTTTATTTCAGTGCAATCTGTAACTGCCAACATTAATACCATCCTAACATTAACTGGTTCGAATTTTGCTAAATGGAAAGAATACGTGATCGTAGTCTTAGGCTGCATGGACTTCGACTATGCATTAAGGAATGATCATCCTGCATGTAACGCCCGCCTTTTTCCCACACCTTAAGGTGTGGCGAGGAAGACGTCGTTACGCTAAACATACATGTACATATAAAACATCTTAATGCAGCGGAATAATTTTTTTTTTCTTTATACACATGCGTTTTACCATGCAACTAATACTTGAACATGTATACATGCCTAAACTTGTCATCCATGAACCTAGTGTCATTGGACTTAGCATATTAACGACATGCATGGCATCATGATATAACCATTCCATAGCTTATTCATAATCATCATAAGTAGCAGTAACTTATC
This sequence comes from Boesenbergia rotunda, assembly GCA_024364735.1. Taxonomy (NCBI): domain Eukaryota; kingdom Viridiplantae; phylum Streptophyta; class Magnoliopsida; order Zingiberales; family Zingiberaceae; genus Boesenbergia; species Boesenbergia rotunda. Next base: position 85,211 of record JAGFNQ010004081.1, on the reverse strand, counting down.
CGTAACCATAGCATCATGAGTCTTAAGCCGTTCATTAGGCATAACCATTATAAACATAGCATAAAATTTAAGGAGGCATTTTCAAAACCCAAGACATGCAATATGTGTAAATAAAATGATCCTTTGCCAAGTCACCGCCACACACACACATGCTCTTGCCTCTCTTGCTGCTTCCCTTAGTAACCTCTTGCTTAATCTGCGGTACGAGGAAAATAAGACTATAAGCACACAGACTTAGTAAGACCCTTTCCTACTCACTAAAATCATACGTCACTTAAACATAAACATGTCAGGTATCTGACATACATAATTCTGAACATACAACATAAGCATAATCTTGGCATAAGTCGTAAGCATATGAACAACTAACATAGCATGATTCATAACATAAACATAAGTCTACAACATACTTAGCATAGTATAATTCTTAACGTACATGAGCATGAAACATACTTATTCATGGCATAATTCTTAGTATACATGAATATGAAACATACTTACTCATGACATAATTCTTAGAATACATGAATATGAAACATACTTATTCATGACATAATTCTTAGCATATATGCACATGAAACATACTTATTCATAGCATAATTCTTAGCATACATGAATATGAAACATACTTATTCATGACATAATTCTTAGCATACATGAATATGAAACATACTTATTCATGACATAATTCACATACTTATTCATAGCATAATTCTTAGCATACATGAATATGAAACATACTTATTTATAGCATAATTCTTAGCATACATGAATATACAATATACTTACCCTGGTGTGATGCATAACATGAATGTATGCATGAGTCAAATGCATTTACTACATAAGGATGCTTAATTTTCAAAATCATACTTTTAAATGCTTAACATAAACATAACATCATTGGGATCCCCGGCTTGTACCACATATATACATCATAAGCGCGCATCCCTAAGTAAATACAAGGTAGCGAGCCCCGACCTACTAGGGTAGGAACAGCTACAGTAGTTCCAAACACAGGGGCGTTCTTAAGGTACCCATCCCTGTTGGACAGCTTCGGTAGTCCCAGAACCGTGGACAACTTCGGTAGTCCAGAACCGGGGCGTTCTTAAGGTGCTCATCCCTTGGACCCTTACTTCAGTCCGGTACAAGCCCATTCATAAAAATAAAATAATTATGCATGCTTCATCATTCATACTTATCATTCATACTTATGTCGTATCATCGTTATGCCTTCATCATTCATACTTATCATTCATACTTAAGGCATAACCATCATCTTCATTCATACTTATCATTCTTTATTTATAAAATAGAACATGCATGCATAATCATGGTTCTGGACATAAACATTCTCTTGGTTCATAAAGCTCGCATGATCATGGCACATAATAAACATGCAATTCATACATGATACATTTCATCTAGCATACATACTCCTACATCAATTACATATATTCATGGTATATGATCTAAATATTCATGAGTAAAACATAACATAAAATCTAACATACAAGGTCATGTTACATCACACACATAAACTAAAATTTCAGTGATATAAAGATCCTTACATCCTGCTTAACTATGTCCTAACCTCATGGTAACTTTTAAACATGCATCGTTGAGACCCTAACCCAATCCAAACCGTAGGTTTGGGTCTTGGCTGAAACCTTAAGAGAACATGGGTCCATAGAAAATTTGCCTAGGTCATGATTAACATCCCATACCTTATCTATCATGCCATGGAAAACCATTTGAACCCTTGATTGGACTTAACCCTAAGTCCTAGGCCTAACTCATATGTTGGCCGAAACGCTCAAAGGGTAACAAGCCCATAGGAAAATTTATATAAACCACCATTATTACCCATAAGATATCATAGGAAACATACTAATCATGCTTGGAAAGGTTGGAGTTTACCCTAGCCCTTTAACCTTGATATGGCCGAAAACCCTAGGAGGTTTTAGGATACTACAAAAATTTCAAAAATCATACTTTTATGCTTAACCTATCATGAGTAAACATTTGCAACAAAAGAGATCTTTAACATGATTTTTAGCCCAAAACATGGCTTGGCCGAAACCTTCACAAGTCCTAACTTTTGATGTTTCAACATCTCATGCCAATAAGAACTTAGATCATGACAAATAACTTAGAAGCTATCATACCACAGGTGAGGGGGTCTTACCTTCCCTTATCTTGGATTAAATCCTTGGATAAAGAAATAGAAAGAACCTTCTTGACTCCAAACTTCTCCTTAGCCCTTGTAGTCTTGTAGAGGGCCTTAGATCTTCAAGATGAAGTTCCCTTGTGAAACTTTTCCAAGGGAAAAGGGGGCTTGTGGTTTCGACTAGGAGGGGAGGAAGAAGAAGGGGAGAGCAAAATGACTTGATGGAAGAAGAGAGGAGAAATGTAACTCCTTCTCTTATGCTTTTATGTCACATTAAGGAGGGTAAGTGAAGAGTCATGGTGTCTCCTCCCTTGATGACTCTTCATTCTCTCCCAAGCCTTAACTAAAATCCACTTCATTCCCTCATAGCACTCCCTTGATAGGTGAATTGGTTGGTGCATGCATGGTGGTCCAAGAGGTCCAAGGTTTAATCCGCACTTTATTTTTATTTTATTTTTCCTTATTTCCGAAAATTCCCCTAAACTTCATCCATAATCATGCTAATATTCCTAATTAAAATTCATTTATTTTTATATTAAGTTCTACCTAAAATCCACCAATAATCATGGTACTAGAAAGCCCATATAAGGCCCATTAGTATTTAGATTCTCAATTTAAATGAGATAATCATGGATTTCTAGGCTAAGATTCGTACTAATATTTCGAGGTCCTTCAGAAAATTATCTAGACATGCTCAATATTTTAAAAAAAATATTAATAAAATTTTTCGGGTCGTTACACTGCACCTTTGACCAGTGCTAGCACTATAGAGCAGAGGGCTGAATTTCAGCTGTGGGAGAAATCAAATCGCATGAGTCTAAGCATCATGAAGCTTTCCATACCGGCACAAATAAAGGGCTCAATAACAGAGAGTGAAGATGCTAGGAGGTTCCTTAACCAACTGGCAAACCGATTCACCTCAAATGAAAAGGTCGAGACTACCACACTTCTTACGAAGTTGGTAACCATGCGGTACAGTGGTAAAGAAAACATAAGGGAGTACATTATGGAGATGTCCAATATAGTGACAAGTCTTAAAGCACTAAAACTCGATATGTCTGAGAGTATGTTAGTGCATTTCGTCTTGATGTCTCTACCTGCACGGTTCACTCCTTTTAAGATATCGTATAATACTCAAAAGGAAAAGTGGACATTGAATGAGTTTAATGCTTAATGCGTGCAAGAGGAGGAGAGACTGAAGATTGAGACATCTGAAAGTGCTCACTTAGCATCTAGTTCTCAAAATGCGAGCAAGAAGTGAAAGAGGATCAATAACAAAGGTAAGGGAAAGCAAACTACAGATTCTGGAGGCAATGACCATAAGGAGCAAAAGAAGCAGGATAAGGAATCCACTTGTTATTTTTGCAAGAAGAAAGGTCATATGAAGAAAGACTGCCTCAAGTACGCCAACTGGCGTGTAAAGAAGGGTAAACTTCTCAACCTTGTTAGTTCAGAAGTCAATTTAGCTATTGTACCTATTGACACTTGGTGGATAGATACTGGTGTTATTACTCACATAAGTGTCACTATGCAGGGTTATCTCAGGAGCTGACTTCCACTTGATGGTGAAAGATACATTTATATAGGGAATGGAAAAAGGCTGCAGTAGAGGCTATTGGTGTTTTTAGGCTTTATTTAGGAACTGATGTTTATTTGGATTTGGAGAATACATTCATTGTACCGTCTTTCAGACGAAACTTAATTTCAATTTCTTGTTTGGACAAATCAGGTTATTCTTGTTCATTTGGAAATGAAATGTTTAGTATTTTCTATAATTCAATTTTGATTGGTAATGGTTCCTTGGTTGATAAGCTTTATAAATTAAACACCTTTACTCCTACGATTGACAACGTAATTATGCATAGTGTAGGTACGAAACGTAAATTGACCAATCAGAATTTTTCTATGTTGTGGCATAGGCATTTAAGATATATATCCAAACAACGCCTAGAAAGGTTAATGTCACATGGAATTCTTGATTTCCTTGACATGTCAGACTTTGATGTCTGCATAGAGTGTGTTAAGGGGAAGACAACTAATAAAAGGAACAAAGGGGATAGTCGTTGTAGTGATCTTTTGGAGCTAATACATATGGATATTTGTGGACCATTCCCTAAGGCATCTTGGAATGGACACACATATTTTATTAGCCTCATAGACGACTATTCTAGATTTGGCTATCTGTTCCTTATTCATGAGAAGTCACAATCTTTGGACATGTTCAAAATTTTCAAAGCCGAAGTTGAACTTCAACTAGGTAAGAAAATTAAAGCTGTCCGATCCAACCGTGGAGGGGAATATTACGGGTGATATGATGGATCAGGTGAACAACGTTCAGGACCTTTTACAAATTACCTTGCTGAGTGTGAGATTGTGCCTCAGTATATCATGCCTGGAACACCCAGTCAGAATGGTGTAGCTGAGCATCGCAATCGGACCCTATAAGACATGGTGAGAAGTATGATGGCTTTCACTTCTCTACCGGAGTCTTTGTGGGGTGAGACACTCAAGACTGCAGTTTACCTTCTCAATAGAGTACCTAGTAAGACAGTAACTAAAACCCCATTCGATATGTGGATGGGTAGAAAGCCTAGAATTAGGCATTTACATGTCTGGGGTTGTCCAGCTGATGTTAGTGATATGAGAAAAATGTCCTAAGGCAATCGCCTTATGATTGTAATCATTTATTTTAATAAATAAATATTCACTATTTGAGTATACATGTTTATGTATTTGATTGAGATCATAAACTCATTTACTGAATGTCCGCAATACAATTCACAGCATGAGAGAATTTGTGATGAATTCACAACTAGTGATTATCTCTACATGTGCAATTGTAAAGTATTGAAATTGTCCCTAGTCGATGAATTGATAAATATGGACACTATCAATTCTGTTGAGACTAGCATGGGTTATTCTCTAATCAGCTGATTCTCACTGGCTGGTGGCATTGGGATGTTCGGAGATAAACATGAATGCTAGTTAAGGGAACTAGTTCATTGGAGTGACTGGCTGTAAAACTTCATATGGTAGTCTACATATAGATATGTCAATGAATTTCTTACTGCAGCTTAAGTGCGATGTTCCTTTGACTTGCGGTGTTCAAGTCATCTTGGTCATGGAGACTTATACTTTGACATCTTAAGCAAGCATCTCCAAGGAGGTGTGGACCCAGGATGATTGGGTATAAGACGAAGTGCCCGAAGATGTTTGAACAGCCTATAAAGGATTCACCACTCCTTGCGAGGAGATGTATACCCAAGGCCTATCGTCGGATTATTACTCGAAGCCTCTGGCCAGAACATGACATGTTCAGAGTATGAATCTCTTAAATACATGAGAGTAATTAGAATCCGTAGGATGAGAAAACGTTACTTGGGCTAGGTGTGACGTAGTCAGCCTAGTGGGGACTGACACACATAGACCATGTCCTGAACCAAGTGGGTATAAGATGGTGAAGGGAATGGGGCACGATTCATTATAGCTACTGAAGGGTTTCAGAATTGTTTCTGAGGTCAACCGTTGATCTTTCGATTAATTGGGGATCATGATGTACTACTCGGTGCCACTCATGATCGTTGTATAATTGATTAATTATAGACGGCCAACATAAATCGAAAGCCTATTTAGTCACACGCACTACGAGTAATCCGAGGGATTTAAAACGAGTTGAAAATTGGATTTTCCAATCAAGAGAGATTAGGTTTGGTTAAGCCAAACGATAAGTCGAATCTGAATTTTTCAGAGACGCATCGGAAGCGTAAAATGGCTAAGTCTTTTGAAGACTTAATAGATGAATTAAATAAGTTTAATTCATTGGGGCGTGGCTTGCATGGGCCGGCCAAAGAGGGTCTCCATCCTCTTTGCTTGGCCGACTACAACAAAGGGAGAGAACTAAGTTTTTGGTTCAATTTATAAAATAAACCAAGTGTGGTTTATTTTATAAAATTATGGATGATATAAATTTTTATATAATAAACCAAGGTTTGGTTTATTTTTCATGGAAATTAAAATGAACCATGGATTGGTTTATTTTATTTTATAAAATCAATCATGGATTGATTTACCATGATAAGAAAATTTATTCCATAAGAAAAAAGGAGACTTGGTTGATTTTATCATGAATTAAAATATGATAAAACTTGGCATGACGGAATAAGTTGTTGGATCGAGAGATGCGAGAGAGGGGGGGTGAATGTCGCAAATCGTTCGGATTTAAAAAGAGTAAGTGCGCAGCGGAAATAAGACACAAGAGAAATGCTAACACGGTCGTTTTACTTGGTTCGGAGCCTGTGTCGACTCCTACTCCAAGGCCCACGGTCGTTGACCGTTTTCTGCGGGCAATTCTATACGTTCGAGAAAGTTTACAATCACAAGTATTACAGAATTAGCTTCGTAAACTTAAATGAATATTTCGTTACCGACGTCCGGTGTAGATCGGAGTATTGGAGCAGCAGGACGTCGTCAGAGCTCGAGATGGAAGATTTCTGGAGCGTGTCGTGGAAGCAGAAGAGCGTATGAAAGTCGCAGTGATTGATGCTTGAAGAAGAGGGTCGAGGGTCCTTTATATAGGGCTGGGGGCGCCCGGGATGCTCGGGGCGCCCCCCACGTGGCTTTCGATCCGGCGAGCCCTCTGGTCAAGGCTGATCTCTGCTTCTTCGGGATCACCTTTGACTGGGGCGCCCGACGCACGCGGGGCGCCCGGGTTGACCGGTCAAGGCTTCATCTTCTTCGCGAGGGTGAGCTGCTGCAGCTGCCAGTGGCGTGGCACAGTGGGCGCCCGCGACACGCGGGGCGCCCGACGCGCGCGGGGCGCCCGAAACATCCGGGGCGCCCTAAAATGTGCTGCTGTCGGGGCGTTTACTTGCTCTGCTGACTTTGGGTTGACTCTGGGGCGCCCGAAACATCCGGGGCGCCCAGCTCAGCTACTGCCTCACTCCTTTGAGGCTCTCTGAGCTGCAGAAACACAGTCCTTCGGTCCTGCATCCAGGGTTAGTCCAAAACAGCAATTAATAAGTTAATTTTACACAGCTTTGGCTATCTTGGTTCTGACTTTGGGTCTCCAAAATGGAGCCCTAGATCGAACCGACGCCTAATGTTCCCTCTAGGGGAACGCGTCCTCACCTACTCCTCTCGGGAGAGTTTACCTGATGCCAACCGGATCCTCCAGTTGGACTTTTGCCCGGCAGTCCTTCGCCAGGTCTTGAGTTGCCAAGCTGCCCTTCGCTTGGTGCCTAGCAGCCCTTCGCTAGGTCTTTTCTTCTGGCAGCCCTTCGCCAGTGCCTAGCATTCCTTCGCTAGGGTTTGTCTATTCTGGCAGTCCTTCGCCAGAGCCTAGCAGTCCTTCGCTAGGGCTTTTCCTATACACTCAAGAAACTTGTTAGACAACAACTAACCCTTAACTTTTGAACCCTTTTGCCAATATCAAAACACAGGTTTGACTTGGGTGTAATTTGCACCAACAATCTCCCCCTTTTTGATATATGGCAACCTAGTTCAAAAAGTTAAGGAAAAAATGCTGAAATTGAAATCCTAAGTTAGATTCCCTCCCCCTGGAAGAAATCTCCCCCTAGATTTTTCAAAAGTAGGTGGTTTGAGTTAAGTACTTAGAAGATTTCATGTTTTGATAATAAGTTGGGAAATCTGCTAAGTTTTTCGAAATGATGTTCTAAGTTTGGAAGACTTTAGAAAACTTTAGACAAATTTTCAGTTTTAGAAACATTTCAGACTTTGGAAAATTTTCAGTTTTGGAAAAACTTCAGACTTAGAAAATTTTCAGTTTTGGAAAAAAAATTTAGACTTAGAAAATTTTCAGACTTAAAAAAAAGTTTAGACTTAGAAAATTTTCAGACTTAAAAAAAATTTTAGACTTAGAAAATTTTCAGACTAAAAAAAAATTTCAAAGAATAATTTGAGCAAAACTTAATAACACTTCAGAGTTAGAAATTTTTAAGAAAAAATTAAGCTTAGAAATAATTCAGAGTTAGAAATTTTTACAGGATAAATTTAAGCTTTGAATTTCTAACTTTGAGGTTAAACTTTTTGAATAAAGGAAAAAATTTGAAAAACAACTTTTTGGGTTCCCTCTTTCCTTTCCAACTCTCCCCCTTTGACATATATCAAAAAAAACGCAGAACAATATTTGCAATAATTAAATAAAGTATTTGCTGTACTGAAACAAACTAAGACCTAAGTCTGGTTTCATCTTTAGGGATCTGTCTAACCCAATTAGCTACTTACTAACTGTTATGAACAGTAGCTTTTGCTAGGGTTAGTCAAGTTAAGTGAGCTGTTCAAGTTAGATTTGTCTAAACTTGATACTTAACATGATTGCTGTTCATTTAGTATCCCAATTGAGGCAAAGACCTAAGCATCTCAACCTTTTCTAGGTTATCACTCAAAGTACCCTAAGGTGCTTGTAAGATGCTGGCTTCTAGATCTATAGGTGCATGCAATTCTAGGGTTAGAGCCTAGTCTAAGTCCATTTCGATGAAAATCCTAGTTTTGAAGGGGGTAATTTTGAAATAAAACTAAGTCAAAAAAGAAAGAAAAGAAAAGAAAAAATTTTAAAACCAAAGTAAAACTTTTTAAGATTAAGTTAGAAAAACCCTTTTTTTTTTAAATAAACACCAAAAAAACCAAATGATTCTATTCTACTAAGCATAATCCTAACTGCTTCTTATGAGCTGAACTCAGACTCAGGTAGGGTTTAGTATATGTCAGCTAGGTTGGATTGGGTCTACATGTTAAGACTATTTCACCCTAGCTACTGATCTCTTACAAATGATGTTTTACTTCTATGTTTTTCTAGAATGTTGAATTGGGTTTTGGTTAAGTTGATTGAGCTAATATTATCAATATTGACTTGGGTCGATTGTAGTCTAGCTGAAAGTCTTTAAGAGTGTGCATCATCCATAAGAGTTGAGCTACACATTCTCCTAGGGCTACATATTCAGCTTCAGTTGTGGATAACGCAACACAGTGTTGCTTTCTACTGCACCAACTTACTAAGCTGTTTCCTAAGAGTTGGCAGCTTCCACTTGTACTTTTTCTATCTAATTTACAAAAGTTGTTAAATAGGTTCAGGGTTTCATCTTTAGTCTTTAGAAACCTGACCCAGGTGAACCTAGAGTAGTCATCAATTATCACTAAGCAGTATCGATTTCCACTTAGTGACTTGGCTCCATGTGAATCAAGTAGGTCAAGGTGTAGGAGCTCAAGTGTGGTTTGGGTTTGATCAGATTGGATCAATTTGTGACTAGACTTGGTTTGTTTGCCTTGATTACAAGATTCACATATTAGGTTTTCATTTTTGATTTTGGGGATACCTTTGATTAAGCCAAGTTGGGTAATTTTGAAATAGTTCTTAGATTGGTATGACCTAATCTCCTATGCCAGAGTTTTGATTGTTCTAACTGTGTTAACATGCATTTGGGTATAAGGGGAAGATTTATAGTGTATACATTGTTTTTCCTAGTGCCCTTAAGCATGATTTCTGAGTCTTGTGCATTTCTAATCAGGCAATTAGAATTGTTGAAAGTAACTAAATAACCAGAGTCACATAACTGACTTATGCTAAGTAAGTTAAAATTGAAGTTTTCCACCAATAGTACTTTCTTAATAATGAAATTGGATTTAAGTTCAATATTACCTGACCCAATTACCTTGAGTGCAGCATTGTTACCAAATGCCACTGAGCCCAGGTTTTTGAACTTGAGTTTGGTGAACTTCAATTTGTCCCCAGTCATATGTCTGGAGCACCCGCTATCTAACATCCATTGGTCCAAATCTTTATGTTCCTACACATAAAGAATTTTTGATGATTTGGATCCAATTTGAGTTAGGGATAGCTTAAATTGAGTTTCACTTCCTAGTCTATCTCACCCCAGTCTAGGGTTTTCAAACACGTTAACCTTAAGATTTTTGTGAGACAGGTTTGAGGGTAGAAATTAGTTTTGAAAAGGAATTTCAATTTATTTTCGAAAAAGTTCTTTATTTTTGAAAACAGATTTTTAAACAAGTAAGTTTAGAAATTTTGAAAAATAGATTAAGTGATTTTCGAAAAAGAGATAGGTTTGAAAACAGATAAGAATCTATAATTATTTGAACTTTGAGTTAGATTCGAATTTGACAAAAGATAATTTGAATTTGAATTTCAGAAATTGGCTTCCAGGTCTTGGCGAGGCACTAGGCCTTCTTTGACCGTAGCCTTATGGGATCATCCACCCTTTCCTTGACAAAGCCTTTTAATGAAATTTCATTTTCAAATTAAATTAGGTCATTTTCTGGTCTAACTAGCTTGGGTCTTGGATCGGTAGCTTCGGCTGGTTTCACCAGTCTAAAGAGACCAAGTAGACTTGATCTTATTAGAGTTGGTTTCCCCAACGTACTATCATCTCACCTCCTCCCAATACTATGTTTTCAAGTTTCAAGTAATTTGGTCCTTAAATCTAAGTATTCCTTAAATCTAAGCATGGCAATTTGCAAAAATTAAATAAACAAACAATCAATCAATTAAAAAATTATCTGATTATAAAAATTGTTTTGATTTTGGCTCCCCCTGGACTAAAGCCTCTGTATGGGTTAGGCAAGATGTGAATCTTGTCCTTGGGGATCCAAAATTGATTTGAACCAGTTGGTTTAGTCAGGCACAGTTTTGGCACCCATGCCTGAACCCCAGGTCTTGACTGGTTCAGTACAGCAAAGTAAGATCTTTGCCGAGATTTGGTTCTATAGCCAAGTCCGGATCGGTTTAGAACAGACTTCTGTTTTCCCAGAATCAGATCAAGATTCTTGGAACCAGAAGTGAATCGTTCTAAAGCTGTTCTTAAGTCCTTAACTTGAGTTTTCAGAGAGGAATTCTCTGATTCAAGTTTTTCAACTTGAATCAGGGGTTCCTTCCTGAAGTTTCTCAGTTAAGGATTTAGAATCAGCTCCCTCTTTCAGGAGTTTTACTTCCTGTCGGAGGGACTCGATTCGGAGTTTGGCTTTCGCCAAATCTCGGGATAGATAAGAAATAAGCGAATTCAATTGCAATTTTGAAAAACCCGTTACCCTTATTTCGCCGTCGTCGGAGAATGTCAACTTGCCGTCGTCCCGGTCCGAGTCTGAGTCAGTCTCGATTTGATCCGAAGCGGTCAGGGCTAGAAGATTGGACTGGGGTGCTTCTTCTTCTTCTTCTGAGGAAGACTCGTCCCAGGTTGCTTGGAGTGCCTTCTTCTTTCTGGTCTTTTTGGACTCCTTTAGACTTGGACATTCAGTCTTGTAGTGGCCCTTCTTCTTGCATTCGTAGCAGGTTACGTTGGGCTTGTGTTTGTCAGTTGCTGGTTCAGCTGGTTCATCCTTTCTTCGGTTTGTTCTCCATGTGTTGGCTTGGTACTTCAACTTTTTGTAGTAGCTTCGAGCTAGCCTGACCAGTTCAGATTGATCTCCTTCTTGATCTTCTGTTTCTGAATCTGAGGTAGATTCAGGTTCAACTTGAGTTTTCTTCTTAGTCATTCTTCCTGTTTTCCCTGCAAAGAAAGCTATACTTTTCTCGGCCAAATTGCAGTTAGTCTGTTCATGCAGCTCAAGTTCAGAAAATAACTCATCTAACTTAATTTTTGAAAGATCCCTAGAGACCTTGTATGCATCTACCATAGATGCCCACAAGGTGGTCCTAGGAAATGCGTTTAGGGCGTACCTTATAAGATCACGGTTTTGAACCTGGTGACCTATTGCATGAAGTCCGTTCATCAGTTCCTGGATTCTGGCATGGAGCTGGGCTGTTGTCTCGTTATCTGCCATTTTGATAGTGAAGAGCTTGTTCAGTAGCAGGTCTCGTTTGCTGATCCTCGTATCTGAAGTTCCTTCGTGGAGCTCGATCAGTTTAGCCCACAGCTCCTTGGCACTGTTGAATGGGCCTACGCGGTTCAGCTCCTCTTTTGTCAGTCCGCATTGGAGGGTCTGAGTTGCTTTGACGTCAGCTTCAATCTTGCGTTTGAGGGCAGTGTCCCACTCTGAGTAGTTTTGCGGTACTCCTTCAGCATTTGTGGGAATCATCAGTCCAGACTGGATGATTATCCACATATCCACCTGAGTTTTCAGGTGGACCTCCATTCAACTTTTCCAGTAAGGAAAGTCTTCTCCACTGAAAAGTGGAGGTCTGGCGGTGCTAAAGCCTTCTTGGATGGCCATTCGTTCTGAAATTGCAAACAAAAGAAACAAAAATATTCCAAGACTTGGTCTTGGATTAGTAGTGCGGGAAGAGTAAATAAAAACAAATTTCAAGGGGTGTTGCACCAACCTTGAAAGTAAAACTCGAACGAAAAATATTTTTAAAAAAAATTGAGAGAGAAAACGAAAGAAATCCGAAAAAAAAATTTCAAACTGGTGGTTGCACCAAGTTTGAATTCCCCCCTCTGATACCACTTGTTGGATCGAGAGATGCGAGAGAGGGGGGGTGAATGTCGCAAATCGTTCGGATTTAAAAAGAGTAAGTGCGCAGCGGAAATAAGACACAAGAGAAATGCTAACACGGTCGTTTTACTTGGTTCGGAGCCTGTGTCGACTCCTACTCCAAGGCCCACGGTCGTTGACCGTTTTCTGCGGGCAATTCTATACGTTCGAGAAAGTTTACAATCACAAGTATTACAGAATTAGCTTCGTAAACTTAAATGAATATTTCGTTACCGACGTCCGGTGTAGATCGGAGTATTGGAGCAGCAGGACGTCGTCAGAGCTCGAGATGGAAGATTTCTGGAGCGTGTCGTGGAAGCAGAAGAGCGTATGAAAGTCGCAGTGATTGATGCTTGAAGAAGAGGGTCGAGGGTCCTTTATATAGGGCTGGGGGCGCCCGGGATGCTCGGGGCGCCCCCCACGTGGCTTTCGATCCGGCGAGCCCTCTGGTCAAGGCTGATCTCTGCTTCTTCGGGATCACCTTTGACTGGGGCGCCCGACGCGCGCGGGGCGCCCGGGTTGACCGGTCAAGGCTTCATCTTCTTCGCGAGGGTGAGCTGCTGCAGCTGCCAGTGGCATGGCACAGTGGGCGCCCGCGACACGCGGGGCGCACGACGCGCGCGGGGCGCCCGAAACATCCGGGGCGCCCCCAAATGTGCTGCTGTCGGGGCGTTTACTTGCTCTGCTGACTTTGGGTTGACTCTGGGGCGCCCGAAACATCCGGGGTGCCCTGCTCAGCTACTGCCTCACTCCTTTGAGGCTCTCTGAGCTGCAGAAACACAGTCCTTCGGTCCTGCATCCAGGGTTAGTCCAAAACAGCAATTAATAAGTTAATTTTACACAGCCTTGGCTGTCTTGGTTCTGACTTTGGGTCTCCAAAATGGAGCCCTAGGTCGAACCGACGCCTAATGTTCCCTCTAGGGGAACGCGTCCTCACCTACTCCTCTCGGGAGAGTTTACCTGATGCCAACCGGATCCTCCAGTTGGACTTTTGCCCGGCAGTCCTTCGCCAGGTCTTGAGTTGCCAAGCTGCCCTTCGCTTGGTGCCTAGCAGCCCTTCGCTAGGTCTTTTCTTCTGGCAGCCCTTCGCCAGTGCCTAGCATTCCTTCGCTAGGGTTTGTCTATTCTGGCAGTCCTTCGCCAGAGCCTAGCAGTCCTTCGCTAGGGCTTTTCCTGTACACTCAAGAAACTTGTTAGACAACAACTAACCCTTAACTTTTGAACCCTTTTGCCAATATCAAAACACAGGTTTGACTTGGGTGCAATTTGCACCAACATAAGTCTCTTTTTTGAGAGGCTTGATGGTACCCAAGGCAAGGCTTGGAAAATAATCGAAGTATTCTTGCCTGGGCTCTCTCCCTCTCCTCCCTTCTTCCTCTTGGCCGGCCACAAGGTTCTTCTCCCTTCTTCTTGCCATGAGCACAAGGAGAAGCACCGAGGCGACGAAGTTCTTCCGTTGGGACGATCTTCCTCTCCAGCCATCATCACCTTGGGATTGGGCGCAAGTCATCTTCCTCCTTCTCGCCGGAATTGTGATTCCAGCCAACCTTGGTAGTGAGTTTTTTGATGTGATTACTTCTCTCTTGGTTTTTCTTGTCGCGTTCTCAGAGAATCTAGTAGTTCTCGAGAACACGAAACTCGTGGCTTTACGAAGTCATCCCAAAGATACTCGACGTGGACACGAATAGAGGCGGTGCTTCCAAGGGACGCTTACGGTTGGATCTCGTCCCTTCCTTCGAGTTACGCGAGGTAATACGTAAATTAGTTTATGTTTCTGCAAAATTATAAATATATGATCATGTCTACACAAGATAAAGTTGCATGCTTAGATGTGTGGTTAAATAATTTGAGAAATTATTTATGCTAAACCTTCCGCTGCACGTAATTAATTTTAAAATTACGAACCCACATCCATGTCAACATGCACCCGGTCCCAACAGCTGAGGCTAGGCCTTACAAGCCTAATGAAAAGAAACTGGACTCAAGAACTGTTAGCTGTAATTTTATAGGTAATTACTCTGAGAGATCAAAGGGGTATAAATTTTATGATCCATCTAATAGATCCTTCTTCGAAACAGGAAATGCCAAGTTTATTGAGGACAGTGGGAGCGATAAAATCAGGGAAGTATCTTTTGAGGAAAGTGTTGGCAATCCTCCTATGGTCACTACTAGTGCAATCAGTAGTAGTATGGTGACCATACCACACATTATGGATATTGCACATCCAGTGAGCGTAGTGAACCAAGATATTCCCATGACATCTCCAATGCAATTGGAGGAGCCTACCACTGAAATTGAAGTATTTCCTCATATTGATGAGCAATTACCTCAACCGCCTCAAACACAAGTGCCCTTAAGGCTATCCACAAGGGAACGGAGAAGCACGAATTCTTGTGATTACGTTTATCTCCAAGAGCATAA
The DNA here is from genome assembly GCA_024364735.1 of Boesenbergia rotunda. Classification (NCBI taxonomy): domain Eukaryota; kingdom Viridiplantae; phylum Streptophyta; class Magnoliopsida; order Zingiberales; family Zingiberaceae; genus Boesenbergia; species Boesenbergia rotunda. The sequence continues at coordinate 70,183 of JAGFNQ010004081.1, read as the reverse complement.
GTTTGATATAGGGTTGGAAAGTGATCCTACATCTTTCCAAGAAGTCAAACAATGCTCTAACCCTGAAAGGTGGATTAACGTCATGCAAGAAGAGTTAAAGTCTATGACAGACAATGACGTTTGTGAACTTATCAAATTGCCTGAAGGTTTGAAACCCGTTGGTTGTAAATGGATATTTAAAACCATGCGAGATTCGAAGGGCAATATCGAAAAGTATAAGCCTCGTCTTATTGCCAAGGGATTCACTCAAAAGGAAGACATTGATTATAAGGAGACTTTCTCACCTGTGTCGACGAAAGACTCCCTTAGGGTAATCATGACACTTGTAGCTCATTTTGATTTGGAGCTACATCAAATGGACGTAAAAACTACATTCCTCAATGGAGACATAGAGGAGTCTATATATATGGTGCAACGGAGAACTTTGAGTCCTCAGACTCGAAGCACCTAGTATGTAATTAAAGAATTCCATTTATGGTTTAAAGTAGGCGTCCCGCCAATGGTACCGGAAATTTGATCAAGTAGTTACCTCATTTGGATTTAAAGAGAACTCCGTTGATCACTACATATATGTCAAGTTCAGTGGGAGCAAGTTTGTTATACTTGTTTTGTACGTGGATGATATATTGCTTGCGAGCAATAATAAGGATTTACTGCATGAAACCAAGTCATTTCTATCTGGTAAATTTGAAATGAAAGATCTTAGTGAAGCATCTTTTGCTCTAGGCATTCAGATCTGTCGTGATCGATCAAGAGACATTCTTGGACATTCACAACAAGCCTATATTGAGAAGGTGTTTATAAGGTATGGCATGCAAAACTGTACACCTGGTGACACACCTGTGTCAAGAGGTGACAAGTTCAATTTGCAGCAGTGTCCACGACTTGAACTTGAAATAAAGGAGATGGAACAATTCCCATATGCATCAGCAGTGGGAAGTCTCATGTATGCACAAGTTTGCACTCGACCAAATATAGCATTTGTAGTTGGGATGTTAGGCAGATATGTTAATAACCCAGGACCGTCGCACAGGAAAGCAATTAAAAGAGTGATGCGGTATTTGCAAAGAACTAAAAGACACATGCTCACATATCGAAGGTCAGATCATCTGTAGGTGATTGGTTATTCAGACTCCGATTTTGCTGGATACTTAGATGGCAGGAGGTCCACATCAGGCTATATCTTCATGCTTATTGGAGGAGCTATATCTTGGAAGAGCGTCAAGCAGACGCTAGTAGCTACTTCTACTATGGAGGCAGAATTGGTACCATACTATGAAGCATCCAATCACAGATTTGGCTGCGGAACTTCATCACAGCATTGCATATCGTTGATGGCATTGATAGGCCACTGAGGATCTACTGTGATAATAAAGTTGCAGAACTTTATGCCAAGAACAACCGTAGTTCGTCGAAGTCCAAGCACATCGACATTAAGTTTCTAGCGGTTAAAGAGAGAGTTTAGAGTCGCTAGATTATGGTAGAGCGCATCTGCACAGATTCCATGTTAGTCGATCCACTCACCAAAGGCTTGGTGCCCAAGGTGTTTCATGCGCATGTTGTGGATATGGGAGTTCTTCTTATGGATGAAGAACTCATCTAGTGGGAGTCTGTATTTATTGCTCTATGTTAATAAAGACAGACATTTTATTTTGATTATTGTACGTACTTCAGGTTCAAAATATTAATGGGGATTCATATGTTTGTTTGACACTCTGAATACGATATCATGATTTACTACTGTTGTTTAGCATTTGATGTTTGTAAATATGATACAGATTCCCTTTGAAATCATAAAGTTTGGATCATGATTTATTGTTGCAGTTTAGCATAAGGTATTTGCAAATATGATCAGACTCTTTTGAGTCGCTTTGGACCAGTTGGAAATTGACATGTACTGATCACATTTCATGTAATTTCTACTCTATACATCCGCATCTTGATCTATGTCGTTAATGACATTGGTATTATGATTACTGTTGGGGCTTGTTACGATCATATACAGTAGCTATGACCTCTTTAGTCCTATACCAATGAAGTTAATGGACCAGATTGTTTATAGGGGTATCTTGTACCCATAAAGTTTGATATCAACTAAAGTTTTGCTTATATTTACCATACAACTCACATATAGCCCAAGTGGAGATTGTTGGATATTATTATTATCCCTATTAGGTGGGTTTATTTGTAAGTTGCACATGTAAATACAATCTGAGCCCTTAAGTGATCTAACTTATGTTTATTAGGTTTCAGATTATTGGATGTGGGTTCAATGTATATGACCCTTTAGACCAATCTGTTATTATCTATGGGCTGATAACAGATTGGATTTCTATATAAAGGGGAGGTCCCCAAGGGTTTAGGGATTATCTTGACCTAATTTCTTATTCCCCATTGACAAGAAACTTTACGGCGCCGTCAACACTAAGCCTCTTGGAAGATTCTCCTTCTTTCCACTGCATTTTCTTCCACATGGATCAAGCCAAAAACACCACGACGAAGATAATGACTAATCAATCAGGTTCTTTGTCTTTCAGTTTATGCCTTTTATTTATGTTATGTCATGATTCGATAAAACAATAGATCCATGCTTATATATATTATGTTTTCTCTTCAAGTTCTTATTTGATTTTCTAGAATTTATGCGGTTAGGAGAAAACACAATATTCTATCACCAAGTTCTGCATGACTCAAGCACATATTCAACTAATATGAAATCTTAACTTAATCATATTGGCACAAATATCAAAATCCATGATCGTACCGATCAAACTTAGGTTGATTGCACTAATATATTTTCTTTAAATAATTAAAATTTATATTATGTAAAATAACAATCCAGATAAAATATAATTTCATATGATAGAAGTTTAGTGGCTATAATGTTTACGTATAATGACACATTTATCTTTTGTGCAAAAGTAATATACACATTGATGAAGATATTTTTTAATATTTTCATGTATTTTCTACATCCCTAGAATGCATGAGTATATTTTTTAAAAAATGGAGATTTTATACCAGTTTTATAGCTTCAATATTTTGGTAAAAAAGAATTACATTTTTTTAAAAAATATTAATACTATTATATAGTTATTTTTATTTTGCAATGCCCATATTTCAATAATTTCATTTCAATACCCATATATTTTCTTAAAATAATTAAAAAATTATATTATATAAAATAATAATCTAGATAAAATATAATTTTAATATGATAGAAGTTAAATTTTGCGCAAAAGTAATGTACACATTCATGAAGATATTTTTTTAATATTTTCATGTATTTTCTACATCCCTAAATGCAAGACTATGTTTTTTTTTAAAAAAAAAAGGAGATTTTATACAAGTGTTTAGTAGCTTCAATATTTTGTGAAAAAAGAATAGGAATTTAAAAAAAATTAATACAATTATATAGTTATTTAAATTTTATAATACCGATAGTTCAATAATTTTATTTTGGGCGAATTTAAGGGATGTGTTGCGTTTACCAGGAGTCGAACCCGGGTGTATCAATGGAAGCCAATTATCCTAATGGTTGGATAACAAACACGATCATATATTTTATTAAAATAATTCAAAATTTATATTATGTAAAACAATAATCTAGATAAAATATAATTTCAATATGATAGAAGTTTAGTGGCTTCAAAATTTAGGTATAATTATACTTTTATATTTTGTGCAAAAGTAATGTACACTTTGATAAAGTTATTTTTTAATATTTTCATGTATTTTCTACATCCCTAAAATGCATGAGTATATTTTTTTCTTAAAAAGGAGATTTTATACAAGTTTTTTTTAGTAGCTTCAATATTTTGTGAAAAAGAATTGGAATTTTATGAAAATATTTTAATACTATTTTTATAGTTTTTTTTAGAATAGTCATATTTCAATAATTTCATATCAAGCGAAATTACAAGGATGCTAATGCGTCTTGCCGGGAGTCGAACCCGGGTCTATTTTTTGGAAGGCAATTATCCTAACCGTTAGACAACAAACGCTGTCATATATTTTTTTAAATAAGTAAAAAGTTATATTTTGAAAAAATAAATATAGTTTCTTATGATAGAAGTTTGGTGGCTTCAAAGTTTAGATATAATTATACTTTTATATTTTGTGCAAAAGTAATGCACACATTGATAAAGATATTTCCTAATATTTTCATGTATTTTCTACTTGCTAAAATGGATGAGTATGTTTTTTTTCTTAAAAAGGAGATTTTTACAAGTTTTTAGTAGCTTCAGTATTTTATGAAAAAGAATTGCAATTTAAAAAAATATTTTAATTCTTTATATAGTTTTTTCATATTTTGCAATACCCATATTTCAATAATTTTATTTTAGGCAAAATTACAAGGATATGTTTGCGCCTGCCGAGAGTCAAACCCGGGTGTATTGTTTGGAAAGCAATTGTCCTAACCGTTGGACTACAAATGCTCTAATATATTTTCTTAAAATAATTAAAAAGTTATATTATGTAATATAAAATATAATTTCATATGATAGAAGTTTGGTGGCTTCAAAGTTTAGGTATAATTATACTTTTATATTTTGTGTAAAAGTAATGAAGACATAGATGAAGATAATTTTTAATATTTTTCATGTATTTTTTACATCCCTAAAATGTGTGAGTAGGCTCAATATTTTGTAAAAAAGAATTGCAATTTTAAAAAATATTTTAATATAGTTTTTTTATTTAGCAATAATGATATTTTAATAATATTATTTCGGACAAAATTAAAAGGATGCAATTAAGTCTGCCAAGAGTAATCTATTGCTTGAAGACAATTATCATAATCGTTGGACTAAAAATACTATCAAATTTTTTCTTAAAATAATTAAAATATTATATTATGCAAAATACAATATAATTTCATCTGATAGAAGTTTGATGGATTCAAAGTTTAGGTATAATTATACTTTTATATTTTGTAAAAAGTAATGTACACATTGATAAAGATATTTTCTAATATTTTCAAGTATTTTCAACATCCCTAAAATACCTGAGTGCGTTTATCTTTAAAAAAAATAGATTATATATAAGTTTTTAGTAGCTTCAATATTTTGTGAAAAAAGATTCGCAATTTTAAAAAAAAATTAATACTATTATAAAGTTTTTTTTGTTTTGCAATACCAATTGATAGGGTTGAACGAGCCCTGGCCGGGACGAGGGATGAAGAAGCTGCCCAACACAACAATGGTAGGCTGAGGCCACCCTTCGTCTGTGGTCCCTGGAAGCCCCGAGAGAGACGCGCCCAGGAAGGGTAGGTGGAGATCCCTCTCGGGAATACCCCGGGAGGTTAGGCTACGAGAGCACCTCGGGAGCGGTGGCATGTGAAATCCCCGAGCTCTCCTCGGGGGGGGTGGAATCCCCGCAGTGACCGACCTCATATGCTGGCCTCTCTCGAGGTATAGATAAGCACCCCCATCATAAAAGGTCTTCGCAACCCCTGAATCTCGCAACGGGCCGAAGCCAATAATGGAGCAGACCTTTTCAAAAGATATCCCATAGCCACCGAACAAGGGGGGGAGGACGTGGCTTAAGTGCGGGAGATGCGGCACCTTCAGGGGACACGTCTATCCAGTCGTCATCGGTATAAAAGGTAGTCCAACCCCTCCGGTAAGGGGGTTACGATCTCTCGTTTTACATACTGTCTTTTTTTCTCACTGCGATTGCTCTTCGGACAACCTACTAACTTGAGCGTCGGAGTGGACTCCGCCGGACCCCTGCTGGCATGTCCCCTAACACTTATGTTAACTTCGTAGGACCCCAAGTTCCTCCTCGGCGTAGTAACTTCCACGCAGGTCGAGCCTCAGTGACTGGCCATCGTCGACGACTCCTTCCGGAACAAATTTGATGTCATTTGTGGGAAACTTAGCAAAGCACCTGAAGGAGCACCGATGGCAGGATCGGAGGGACAACCCCTTAACCTCACCAGATGGGAACTTGACCATCTAGTGGCAAATGCCATTAAGGAAGCCCTGGAGCAACACCAAGTTGAACAGGTTGCCCCCCAACTAGGGGGTTCGGTGGGGGAGGAGATCCCCAGAGTCTCTGCCTCGCATTCCCGAAGATCCGTCACCCCGGTGGGGCTGCAGGACGGAGCAGCCCAGGGCCCTCAGAGAGAATCCCCTGGAGATGTGGAGAAGGCCCATTTGGTGGCCTCCAGTGCTCAGAGGCATGAAGAGGGACCGGGGAAGAGGGATGAACCCAAGATCTCTCAGAAGACTCCCTCTACCCCTTTCTCGTCCGAGATTGTCAAGGACCCCATGCCGAAGCAGTTCCGTGAGCCGGGGATACCAGAGTATGATGGGAAGATAGATCCGGAGGATCACGTCTGTAAATTCAAGAATGCGGCACTTCTGCACCAGTATACTGACGGGGTGAAATGCCGGGTGTTCCTGAACACTTTTTCTGGAGCAGCTCAGCGGTAGTTCCAGAGGTTGCCATAGGGTTCCATCTGTTGATGCAGTCTGACCCGATTGTTGTTTTGGTGTTGACAACGATTTATGTTTGGTTGAATGAATTCCAATTAAATCCAGGTGCATCTGGGAGATCGCACGCTAGCATGGGAAAAGACCTAGTGGGACTAGGCATACCTAGTGGGACTAGGTGAAGTGGAAAAGACCTAGTCGGACTAGGCACACCTAGTGGAACTAGGTGAAGTGGAAAAGACATAGTGGGACTAGGCACACCTAGTGGGATTAGGCACACCTAGTGGGACTAGGTTAAGTGGAAAAGACCTAGTGGGACTAGGCACACCTAGTGGGACTAGGTGAAGTCCCGGTGAGTGAAGCTGGGCATGAAGTCTTGGTCCGGGGGACTGAGCACGAGTCAGAGAAGGCTAGGGAGCCCATTCTCTTGACGTAGGGTTGAATTGGGAGTTGCTGGATCGATCTGGAGACCGATCAGGGAAGTTGGCACGAACTCCCTTTGTGGATCGGTCTGGTGACCGATCCTATGATGTCTAATCGGTCTGGTGACCGATCAAGGAGAAAACAGAGACATTGTTTGGCTTCTGTTCAGCTCCTGATCGGTCTGGTGACCGATCAGGGAGAGCCTCTGATCATTCTGGTGAACGATCAGAGGGATTTCAGAGCCACACTGTGAGGAACCATGATCAGTCTGGCTGACTGATCAAATATCGCGAGTTCCCCCTTATGACCGATCAGGATGGATCCTGATCGGTCAGGGAGTGACCTGATCGGTCACCAGAGCGATCAGGCCACAACCTGATCGGTCAGGTGAACGATCAGTGTGTTTGGCCTACGAAGCTGGGGAATCCCAGAAATGCTGTGGATAGGTCTGGTGACCAATCCCTGAGTTGTGATCAGTCAGGGTGACCGATCACAAGAATCCCGCGATTCTTGGTTTCTCACTATGGACCGATCAGGCTGGAGCCTGATCGGTCTGGGCTTACCCTGATCGGTCTGGTGACCGATCAAGGTCATCTCTGATCGGTCTGGTGTCCAATCACTTTAATTCAAATCGCTGTCAGACACTCTGATCACGTTTGTTTTCTCTGCGTTTCCTTGATACACTACTAATATTGTTTGATACCCATTTGCTAAGCCTCTAATCAGTGTGCAGGTTAGACAGGAAGGATTCAAACACTCAAGGAGAGTCAACCGGTGTCTTTTGCTACATCAGGTTTGGCAGTTTTCCATCGCTGGTTACAACGGGCGCTGCTGGCAACGGCTGAAAGCTGACATAGGGCTGACTGGGGCTCGGCTGAGGAGAGCTCAGGGAGTCCAGGAGAGGTCAAGGTAGCTGGGCAGTTGCAGATGAGTAGCTGGGAGCTGCAGAGGAGCGTCTGTGACCTGGCGTTGGGTAGCTAGGTTAAGTGTTGGCTGGCGATGAAGAGAAAGTGAAGTTCTCTGTTACAGCAACACTTGATCATCCTTTGGCAATCACTGTGAACCTTGAAGCATACTCTTGAGCATCCTTTGAAGCTTCTGCAACTTGAGCACCTTGAAGCAGAGGAGAACTTGGCGAGTCCATCAGCAAGCAGACACGAAGAGCTGGGAGCTCTTGCATGAGAGTTGTGCTGAGTGAGCTTGGTGAAGTGTTTCCGTCTGTGTTCATTGTGCTCTGTAAGTGTGTTTATTGTCTTTGTGCTTTCATTTCATATCTCTGTTGAGACTTGCTGTGGAGAGGTTTCTCCACCGAGAAGGAGGTTCCATTTGATATCCGGATTTTCTGGGGCTTGATCTGTCGACGATCAAGGGATCACCCACCTCACGGGCACGCCGAGTAGGGGCAAGTTATCCCCGAACCTTGTAAATCCTCCTTATTAGCGATCTTGTTTGTTATTTCAGTTTGTCTTTGTTTTTCTGCATTTCTGCATTTCTCTGTTTTCTGTGTTTCTGCTACCGCTAACCCTAAGTGCAGAAGATCTTGAGAAAGTTTTCAAAGAGCAAGAAAAAGCTGTGTTTGGCTACATTCACCTCCCCCCCCCCTCTCTAGCCATCCAAGCACCAACAAGTGGTATCAGAGCCTGGGGCTCTGTTCAAGCAGCTTAACATCTGAGAGTCAACACAATGGCCATGGGAGGAGAAGGCCTCAGCACAAACAAACCTTCGTTCTTGGACGGAATAGATTTTTCATATTGGAGGTCAAGAATGAAATTTTATTTGAAGACAAACATGAGCATGTGGTTCTCAGTGAAGGAGTGTTTCTCTCCTCCAAAGGATATTGAGGGAAAGATCTAGACTTCTCCATGTGGTCGGCTGAGCAAATCAAAAAGGGGGAAGCCAATGCCAAAGCTGTTGTCACCTTGCAATGTGGGATGAACAAAGAGCAGATAATCAAGGTTGGCCCCTTCACCTCTGCCAAAGACCTATGGAACAAACTCATTGAGTTCCATGAAGGAACTCATGAAACCCGGACAGCCAAGAAAGACCTCCTTCTCAGCCAACTCCAAAACTTGACAATGGAGGAAAATGAAACGGTGAGTATGCTTCATGGTCGGTTCAAGGAAATTGTTAACGGCTTGCATTCCATCAATGAAAAGGTGAAAAACCGAGATCATATAAGGTATGTCCTCAAAGCCTTCCTAGGAATGCCTTGTGGTTATCCATGGTGGATGCTCACAAGGTTTCTAAGGATTTATCAATTATTAAGTTAGAAGATCTATTTTGTGAAATGAAACTACATGAAATCTCTAACAAAAGCCCAAAGGAGAAAGGGTTGGCTTTAGTGGCAGGTGACAAAAAGAAGAAGAAAATGGAGGAGGAGAGGACCCACTGTCACATGGCATTCATGGCACTAGAGGACTCGAGAGAAGAAAGTGATAACGAATCAAGGAGCTCCTCAACCACGCCTTCATCATCTTCGGACGATGAAGAGGTAATCTCTCCCGAGTTGGATAAGTGTTATAGAATCATCGCATGCTTAACTAGTTTACTCAAAAAATCTAAGAACAAGGTTAAGTTATTGAGATTAGAAGTAGACAAATTGAAAACCTCTAAGGATGAGGTAATAAACGGTTTGCATGATGAGACTCTTAATGATGAAAACAAGATTTTGAGGAGCCAAATTGAAAATTTCAAGAATATTCTTGAGAAGTTTTCAACAAGCTCTAAAACATTAGATATGATTCTAAATTCACAAAAGGCGGCTTACAACAAGGTTGGTTTGGGTTACCAACCTAAAGAACCTAGTGTCATATCATTAATGTCAAGAACCCATTTTAGATCATCAAATGATTCTAGGGTTCAAAAATTCAAAAAGAAAATGACTAAGGCATGAGTGCCTAAGTCCTTCATTGTTGATGCATTAGGTCTCAAAATTTGGGTACCTAAAACCTCTATCTTTAGAATTATATAGCTTTGATTGAGGGGGAGCATCTATTAACATGGGTGGTTGATATTTGGTGCTCCAAAACATGGCCATTCCTAGTTTGGGATGTGCTTCCCATTTCCTCCATTTAATGGATATTTACTACCTATGAGGAATAGTCTTTCATCATGAATTTAGATGATTTGAGTTAAAACCAATGGAAATCATAAACTCCATACACCATATAGATACATGGAAATGTTTCCCGTTTACTCTATATTTTGGTGTCACTGGAAACCTTCTCATTTGTACTTGTATGCACATGGGACCATGATTTATCAACATGACTCCAATCTAATTAGGTCTATGGTTAATGAACTTGACAAAAATTTGGGACTATGAATTTTTCAATATAATCCATGAATTATCAATAGAATGGGGAATTAGGATTATGGAGTTGAGTAGTTGAAGTAAACATGTTATAGACATACATTAAATTGATCAATATTTAGAAATTTGATCATATTTTGATACTAACTTGATACAAGCATGTTTTGGAATTTAATCACATATTGATGCTAAGTTGATTCAAGCAAGCTAAAATTTTCTTGTATGTGTTTTACAACTTTGGTTAAGAACAGCATGTTAACCTAGTCTATGATGGTTCAAAATTTAGTATTCAAGGTCCATGACTTGTTTGTTTTCCCACTGATCATACTTTGATACAAACCTGTTTTTGATACTCAAGTTCAGGCTTAGCACATACTAATCATGCTTTGATAGGGGTTAAGGAAATGGGAATCATAAACAATGGAGATACATTGAAAATTTCTCCATCTATATTGGAAAATTTTCCTATTCACGGTTATGGGCAATTTGGGAATAAATTTTTGATACACAATTGATCTCAAATTGATTGGAACCATGAACTTGAATTAGGACCATGAATGACTTAGGATTGAACTCTTCAGTATACTGAAAATCTAGGAGTTAGCCATAATATCAAAATAGCAGTTATGTTTGAAATACCTGATTAAATAACTCAAACTTAAGGTGTTGTGTTTGGTGAACATGATCGAGTATGCCATGATTTACTGTATGTGTTAGTAACATTAATCTATGACATGCAAATTTTGGTTAAGAACAAGATGAATACATAGTTTGTGATGATCATTTTGAAAATTTCACAAGGCATCACCAAACAAATAACTTGAGTTCCAAGATTCAATGCTTAAGTTCTATGATTTAGTGCTTTCTTTGTATCAAACTAAATCAAGGTTCTAGGACTTAGGATACCTATACATCCCCAACATCTAGCTTAAGTTTACCATGTTTTTCTGAATCATGTTGTTATATGTTTTACACTCAAAAGATATTATCATTGGAGATGTGTTATCCATGCTTATTAACTCTTCTGTTCAAATGTATGAAAACCTGTTTTGGGATATATATTTTGATTAAGGGAAACCCTTCTTGGGATCAAATAAGTTAAAACTAATTGAATTAGGGTTTGGGAATGGTTAAGAGGTGAAACAAACCTATTTCTGAAACTGATCAGTTTCAGAAAACTCTCTGTGTCGAACCTGATCGGTTCGGTGACCAATCAGATCAGTTCTGATCAATAAATTCCCTGATTGGGTCAAAACACCTCAGTCCGATCCCATCTCCCCAAATTGTATCAGATTACTTGATCATACTGACATAAACAAATCTGATACAACCCGATTACGATTGGAACATACTCACCATACTTGGAACAAAACCTAATACTGATTCAATAAAAACCCATGTTGGAATTTTCAAAATTCATAAGAAAGGGTTGTTTGAATCATGACTCTTGTTCCTTGATCATGTTTCATAAATTTTTCTGAAATATCGTATGGAGTCTACATCCTTATTATGGAATTTCAATTGTTAATGCAGTCTGATCTTGAATGAATCAGAGCTACAGAAATTTTTCTGAAAACTGATTGTTCATAGATAAATCAGAATTTTTCTGTATCGATCATCACTCTGATAGAGCTGCATTACTTACTTGTCATATAAAACATATACATGTTTGACCATGATATTATTCTGTATATGTCTTCATGTGCAATTCATAATTATCTTTGATCATTTTGGGGAGAGACTCTCGGTTAAGGGGGAGGTATATTTAAACTTAATAACCATACCCTTTTCGATGTTTGACAAAGGGGAAGAGAATGGTTGATTAAGTTTAGGGTTCATCATTATAGGGGGAGGATCTTGATTCTCTTATGAAAATTGAATGGACTTTAATTGATCATTAATACCTAAACTTAAATCGGGTTGTCAAACAACAAAAAGGGGGAGATTGTTGATGCAGTCTGGCCTGATTGTTGTTTTGATGTTGACAACGATTTAAGTTTGGTTGAATGAATTCGGATTAAGTCCAGGTAGATCTAGGAGATTGCACGCTGGCATGGGAAAAGACCTAGTGGGACTAGGCACACCTAGTGGGACTAGGTGAAGTGGAAAAGACCTAGTGGGACTAGGCACACCTAGTGGGACTAGGTGAAGTCCAGGTGGATCTGGGAGATCGTACGCTGGCATGAGAAAAGACCTAGTAGGACTAGGCACACCTATAGTGGGACTAGGTGAAGTCCCGGTGAGTGAAGCTGGGCATGGAGTCTTGGTTCGAGGGACTGAGCACGAGTCAGAGAAGGCTAGGGAGCCCATTCTCTTGACTTAGGGTTGAATTGGGAGTTGCTGGATCGATCTGGAGACCGATCAGGGAAGTTGGCATGAACTCCCTTTGTGGATCGGTCTGGTGACTGATCCAGTGATGTTTAATCGGTCTGGTGACCGATCAGGGAGAAAACAGAGACATTGTTTGGCTTCTGTTCGGCTCCCGATCGGTCTGGTGACCGATCAGGGAGAGCCTCTGATCATTCTGGTGAACGATCAGAGAGATTTCAGAGCCACACTGTGAGGAACCATGATCGGTCTGGCTGACCGATCAAATATCACGAGTTCCCCCTTATGACCGATCAAGATGGATCCTGATCGGTCAGGGAGTGACCTAATCAGTCACCAGACCGATCAGGGCACAACCTGATCGGTCAGGTGACCGATCAGAGTGTTTGGCCTACGAAGCTGGGGAATTCCAGAAATGCTGTGGATCGGTCTGGTGACCGATCCCTGAGCTGTGATCGGTAAGGGTGACCGATCACAAGAATCCCGCGATTCTTGGTTTTTCACTGTGGACCGATCAGGCTGGAGCCTGATTGGTCTGGGCTTACCATGATCGGTCTGGTGACCGATCAGGGTCATCTCTGATCGGTCTGGTGACCGATCACTCTAATTCAAATCGCTGTCAGACGCTCTGATCGCGTCTATTTTCTCTGCATTTCCTTGATACACTGCTGATATTGTTTGATACTCATTTGCTAAGCCTCTAATCAGTGTGCAGGTTAGACAGGAAGGATTCAAACACTCAAGGAGAGTCAACTGGTGTCTTTTGCTACATCAGGTTTGGCAGTTTTCCATCGCAGGTTACAACGGGCGCTGCTGGCAACGGCTGAAAGCTGACCTAGGGCTGACTGGGGCTCGGCTGAGGAGAGCTTAGGGAGTCCAGGAGAGGTCAGGGTAGCTGAGCAGTTGCAGATGAGTAGCTGGGAGCTACAGAGGAGCGTCTGTGACCTGGCGTTGGGCAGCTGGGTTAAGTGCTGGCTGGCGATGAAGAGAAAGTGAAGTTCTCTGTTGCAGCAACACTTGATCATCCTTTGGCAATCACTGTGAACCTTGAAGCATACTCTTGAGCATCCTTTGAAGCTTCTGTAACTTGAGCACCTTGAAGCAGAGGAGAACTTGGCGAGTCCATCAGCAAGCAGACACAAAGAGCTAGGAGCTCTTGCGTGAGAGTTGTGCTGAGTGAGCTTGGTGAAGTGTTTCCGTCTGTGTTCATTGTGCTCTGTAAGTGTGTTTATTGTCTCTGTGCTTTCATTTCATATCTCTGTTGAGACTTGCTGTGGAGAGGTTTCTCCACTGAGAAGGAGATTCCATTTGATATCCGGATTTTCCAAGGCTTGATCTGCCGACGATCAAGGGATCACCCACCTCACAGGCACGCCAAGGAGTAGGGGCAAGTTATCCCCGAACCTTGTAAATCCTCTTTGTTAGCGATCTTGTTTGTTATTTCAGTTTGTCTTTGTTTTTCTGTGTTTCTGCATTTCTCTATTTTCTGTGTGTTCGCTACCGCTAACCCTAAGTGCAGAAGATCTTGAGAAAGTTTTCAAAGTGCAAGAAAAAGCTGTGTCTGGCTACATTCACCTCCCCCCCCTCTCTAGCCATCCAAGCACCAACACCATCAACTCCTTCGCGGAGTTCAAGACACCATTCCTCCATCATTTCGCAAGTAGCCGGCGCTACCAAAAGATAGCACTTTACCAGTTCGCTCTCAAGCAAAAGCCTAAAGAACCGCTCAAGGAGTACATACAGAGGTTCAATCGGGTGTCGCAGGACGTACCCAGTGTGACATCAGAGATACTCGTCAGCGCTTGCACCCAAGGGCTCGCTGAAGGGGACTTCTTCCGGTCCTTGGTGAAGAAGCCCCCCGCCAGCTTTGACAATTTACTGGGACGCTCAGTCAAGCATGTCAATGTAGAGGAAGTACAGTACGCCCGGCTCAAGGATCCAGTAGGAGCTCCTCCTCCGGTAGCCCCTCGGTTAGACAGAAGGGAGCCCTCGGCTCCGGTGCGAGGAAAAGACCTTTCGCCCAGGAAGGATCACTAGACCGGCAGGCGTCGACTGGTGGAGACGGTAGACACCGAGCAGCCGGAGTTATTGCCAAAGTACTGCAATTATCATGGCAATTTGACTCACTCCACAGAAGAGTGTCATGCCTTGAAGAAGAAGTTCACTGAGGAGGCAGACACCAAACCTCAAAGAAAATGGAACAAGTCGGGGTATCGCCGAAGTTCGCCACCGCGAAGCTTTTCCCCTCTGTGACGGCCCGCAGGGGAGAACGAAGTCCGACTACGGTCCTGATCGCGATCGAGAGTTTGGAGTCGGGGGCCCGCGCCCCGAAGATCCCTCTCCTTAGAGAGAGATCCCCAAAAAGGCAAAGCCCCTATGCAGGGCCCTCCTTCGGGCCATGTAGGGGTTATCTCCGGAGGACCTACTGGAGGGGACTCTAACCGGGCCAGGAAGTCTTACACCCGGCGGTTGAAAAACTACTCCATCAGGACAAGCCGAAGCCAGGTGTCCGGCCCAACAATCTCGTTCGGGCCATCCGACCTCTAAAAAGTGGAAGCTCCCCATGAGGATGCCATAGTAATCGTGGCTCGCATTGCCAATTATGAGGTGAAGCGCATCTTCGTAGACACGGGGAGTTCCATGAATATTCTATACAAAGTGGCTTGGGAGCAGATGCAGATAGACGAGGATTAACTGATCGTCGTCTCGACCCCATTGTTTGGCTTCATGGGGTATCACGTACAGCCATTGGGGCAAATTACCTTGTCACTTTCGTTGGGCAGCGATAGGCTCGAGAGAACCCGGAGGACTCCCTTCCTAATTGTGGGCGCGCCCTCCTCCTACAATGCCATCCTGGGTCACCCAGCACTCAGCACCTTCCAGGCGGTGGTCTTTGTTTACCACCAGAAGATCAAGTTCCCGGTGGGCGATCGGGTGGTGGAAGTCTGAGGGGATCAGCTAGTGTAGTCAGTGCTACAGCGGGGAAGTCAGGTCAGAATCTCGGAAGAACCCACGAGGCCTAGAGGGGTAGATGCCGAAGAAAAATAAAATTTAAAAAAAAACTCCAGAGGTCTCGGTTTGACTAGGGTCTCGGATCCTTCTAGGCTAGGTAAGCTTTACAATTTATTAAGAACCTCTGTTTGTGCCTCTTTGTGCTCTCACAGCGAAATCGAGTAATAAAAGGAGTTGCTTCTTTCAAAATGACTGTGCGCTACTAAGGAATTCAAAAACCCTATGACCCTGCGGTACAGCCGACGCCCGGGGTACTTAGACTTGGTTGGGGACCTAAGCGCCCGGCCAAGTAACCCAAAACCCTAAGACCCTGCGGTATAACCAACGCCGGGGGTACTTAGGCTTGGTTTGGGACCTACGCGTCCGGCCAAGTAATCCAAAACCCTAAGACCCTACGGTACAGCTAACGCCCGGGGTACTTAGGCTTAGTTTGAGACCTACGCGTCCGGCCAAGTAATCCAAAACCATAAGACCCTACGGTACAGCCGACGCCCGGGGTACTTAGGCTTGGTTTAGGACCTACGCGCCTGGCCAAGTAATCCAAAAACCCTAAGACCCTATGGTACAGCCGACGCCCAGGGTACTTAGGCTTGGTTTGGGACCTACGCGCCCGGCCATGAAGTCCAAAACCCTAAGACCTTGCGATACAGCCGACGCCCAGGGTACTTAGGCTTGGTTTGGGACCTATGCACTCGGCCAAGTAGCCCAAAACCCTAAGACCCTGAGGTACAGCCGACGCCCGGGGTACTTTGGCTTGGTTTGGGACCTACGCGCCCGGCCAAGTAATCCAAAACCCTAAGACCCTGCGATACAGCCGACGCCCGGGGTCCGGGGTACTTAGGTTTGGTTTGGGACCTACGTGCCCAACCAAGTAATCCAAAACCCTAAGACCCTGCGGTACAGCCGACGCCCGGGGAACTTAGGCTTGGTTTGGGACCTACACGCCTGGCCAAGTAATCCAAACCCCTAAGACCCTGCGGTATATGACGGACCCAAAATAGACTGTCACGAATGTGGGTCTCAAATTTAGAATTTATAAATAATGCTGGAAACCCTTTTTGCAATCGAAGTGTGCAAACGTAGTAAGGGGCCACAGGTCGTATTTTTCCAAGAGACTGTTGACGTTGCGTGATTCGAGCTTGTATTTATGTGTCGTCTGTATTTTGGGTTTCAAAGATAAATTTGGTTTTGGGTTGCAATCGAAAATGAAATTGCAATGAAAAAGTAAAAAACAACCTTAAACTAATAAACTAAACAAGGGAAATGCAATTTATAAACTAAACTCAATGAGAACTTGCTCTACCAGGGTAGCTGAACAGGATTTGGAAAAAGAAACAAAGGTAATATGAAATGCAATCAAGGGCTGACCAAATGATTAAGAACAGGGCTGACAGTTTTCGAAAATGAACAAACTTGCAACAATTAGTAGCATGCGAAATTAAGAAATCAAACAAACAATTCAACTCAACTAGCTACAATGTTTTTGGAAGCCAACCACTGCCAACAAAATTCAGAAATGAGTGAATGCAAACTTATTGATTTCAAACACAATCATATGCCACAAAAATAAGTTGAATTTCGATGCAAATAGGTCCAAAGCAGTTGGCACGCAAGCTAAACTCTTTGTGCCAAAAACTAACACCGAATTTATGAAATAAGTAAACTTTCAGCTCAAATTTTTAAGCGGATTGGTTCAATTGGGAAACAAGGGTATTAGGAAAGAACTAAGCAAGACTAAGTAAAGGAATTTAAGAGCTGAAAATAGAAATTCTAGAACACTAAAATTCAGAAACTGAATTTACAGAACTTCAGTAGTAGGTGCAGAAATTCAGCACTAGCTAAGCTGAAAACATGGAATGAATTGCAAGAAATCGAAACTAAGCTCTAAGTTAACTAAGCAAGCATATATCTGCCTCGAATGCAGGAATTAACAACTATAAAATGAAGAAACAATTTAGAAAACAAACACTCTGATACAAGTTCAGAAACTGAAATAAAATGCAGGAATTTAAGTGGCACGCGGCTGAAATTGGCACGCAAGAAAAGAAGCTGAAGACTAACTGAAATTGAATCTGATTGTCACCTAAACAAGCTCCTAACTACTTAACTTGAAGATTTAAAACCTAATTAAGCTAAACAATTCAGAGAATCGAAATCTAAGTGCTAATACAGAAATTCAAAAACAGAGTTGGTGCAGAAATTAAATCTACAGCTAAAACAGAATTTAAACTAAAGAGACTACTCCTCAATCCCTTCCCGAGCTCAAAATCTTCTTGGTCGTCAAGCAAGAGCTGGCTTCGAACCCCTAGGCTCAGCAAATCAGTGGAAAACAACTTCAATCCATCAATTCTGCTCAAACTGCTTCAGCTGGGAGAATTCCGATCCGAACTCTTCAATCTCGGCTTGTTGAGCTGCGATGATGATTTGGAGACGACCTAAGCTCACCTGAGAACCCCTACAAGCAGCTCAGATCGTCGGAAATGGGTTGTAGCCAAGATTTCAGTGCTCGGACCACAGATGATGCCGAAACCCTCAAACACCTCTGTCCGGATGAAATCTGAGAAGAATTCTTGATCAATGTCGTCTTCCAAAGATTCAGATGATGAACTGCGGTTGGAATTGAGGTGGTCACGCCTTCTTGGATGAAAAAATTGCAAAAACAATGAAGAGGAAAACGAAGAAGCGAAGAACGGCGAAGACGCGACGAAGGTCAGCTGCAGGGAATTTTTCCTTAAATAATTAACATTGGACGACTCAGATTGCTTTGAAGAAATCCAACGGCTGATTTTGCTCTGATTTGAGCCAAACTTTGATGATGATGATCTGAGGTCAGGATCTGCCTCATGGTAGCTCGGATCCTCCAGATTTGCAATGGATGGTCCAGATCAATCTAATCTTTGAATGGACGATCTAGAGCCCTCCGAGCTTGATCCAACGGTTGATTTAGCTCTGATTGGAGTGAAACCTTCAGATCTTGATCAGAGTGCTTGATCAACCCTAACCCTAGCTCGGATTGCTTCAGATGGTCCCGGATGGCTCAGATCTAGCTGCTCTTGAATCGGACGACCCGGATTTAATCCTAATCTTGATAACTCGATCCGGGTCACTTTCGACTCAAGTTTTGACCCAATATTCCCTAGGTCCATGAACCTTTCATGCCTACAAAAATAGATCAAGAATTTAGCGGCCAAATAATCCAAATATGTGTAAATTTGCAATTAAGTCCAGAATAAGAGTAAGTTCTAAAACCTAAGGCAATTTCACAATTAAGCAATAAAAACATAGGTCAAACATGGATTTTAGCAATTAAAATAATCAACAAAATGGTATCTATCAACTCCCCCACACTTAACCTTGAGCGTCTCGCGAAACCACTAAGTATGTATCCCCTAGATTTCTTAAGCATAATTAGAAGCAAATGAAAAGAAATTACCTAAGGTTGTCAATTCTCATAAATCTAAGTTCTATGGATTAGTATCTCGTCCTTAAATCAACAACTTAGCCTTTTCATCCATCATGAGTCATTGAGATGAATTTAAATCACTAGCCTTTCAAGGAAAATTTTGGTGGCTCTCTCCTTAAGTTCTAAATTGATGATGGAAGTGGAGCTCACTCAAACACACATGCTTCTTGCACTACCATAGGCTTGCTTATTATCTACTCTCCACCATTAGTCATGATTAGGATTCACATCTACAAAAACAAGTGAAAAAATGGAAAATGGTAAGAAATGGAGTAAAAACCAAGAAAATGGAAAAATTGATAAAGTTGAAGACTTGAGTGCTCAAGGATGTTTCCAATGCATTTTGCTTCTCTTTACAGTCCTCTAGTGATATCAAAAATGTGGTGGAGTTAATCTTGAACAATGACTTCGACTTGGATGAATAAAACCCTATTGATCTCAATGTGCCAACTTCCACCTTGCGTGCCAAATTTCTTTCTCCATCTTCTTTCCTGATTTTTCCTCTTTTCCTTTCTCTCTAGCAAGGTCAGAAATGAAATGAAATAAAACTTAAATCCGGATGAGAAAAACATTCAATGATTTTATAGTGCCAAGTCTTCAATTGTGTGCCACCTTTGTTTTTGCTCTCTTCTTTTTTTTTCAAACTGTTTTTCTTCTCTTTTTGTTTCCTGCTCTTAATCTTCTAATGGAGCCTTCCAGATCTTGCAAAACTCTAATTTCTTCATATCAGTTGGCATCTAAGAGTAGTGGAGCACTTTAACTGTTTCACTCTAAAAATTCTGCTAAACAAGTTGAATTTCAGCCAACTTCATTCCATTCTCTGCTCTGCAATTGTTTCGAATTTTTCTTGCATTTTCCTGCATCAGATTCTAGCTCCTTGGCTTCAATCTCAGACCTTGCAAACTCCTGCATTTTTCTGGTTGGCAGTTAGCATCAAATAGAGATGGAACGGTTGATCCCAACTGTTTCGAATTCAGCCCACTACATCCTTCTTTCTTTTTCTGTTCTTGATCTGAAAAATCCAATCAACCACATTTCTTTCTCCTTTGATCAGCAGTGGATGTGCCTAACAATTTCAAATACATTCCTATACCTACTGCCTTGCTTCATAGCCTCAAAAACTCAAATTCGGTTGCAAGTTGATACAAACTGCCTTCATAGCATTTCTACTGGTTTTTCTCCTTTCATAACTGAATTTTCAGCTTAAGTATCAACTTGCTGCTCTCCAAAACCTCTTGTAGCTATCGAATGGTTGCCTTAAATTCAGTTTTTGATGATTGCAATCGGCTGAAAATTCTGGCTTCCACACTGCACAGATTTTCATTGCTACCTTCAGATTTCCAATCTGCTGCAACAGATTTTCAATCTACCTTCAGCTGGAAATTCTTTCCAGCTGCATTCTCAAACAATCACTTTGCAGCTTTCATAGAATCAGCTTGCATCATTTCAGCAGCTATCCTTGCAATTCAGCTCAGAACTTCCGGCTCATAGCTTTTCTTCTCTGTTTTTGGCACAGATTTGCTGCCAGGTTTCAGATTCTTCTATTACCGGCCACTTGTTCCCTTTGTTCTATTCTGCTATCTTTTTTTCTCTTTTGGTTTCAGTTATGTTGTAGCCAACTCCATATCAGAATCAACTTAATCCCTTCCTAATGTCATGAGCTTCAAAGGACTTGCATACTTCCTGTTTTCTCTGCATTTTGTTGGCTATTACAGTCAATTTGTTTCTGAAATTACAACTCCATGTAGTGCCACTTCCTTAGCTTACAATTCTTTGATTCCTTAGCAACAGTTAGCATCATGCATAAGGTTCATAAAACTGATACTCTATTTGATACCTTGGCACCAATTTCTCACTTATGTGCCACTTCCATTTTGGCACAAACTTTTCTCTCTTATTTTTTTAGATCTACCCAGCTGCAGCTTAGAATCACACTTCTTGCATCAAATAGTAGTGGATGATGCTCTACTTCCTTGGGAGTTTACTGATCCACATCCATTTGCCTTGATAGCAATTTAATCCCACTCTTGATACTCCTCTCAATCTCCATCGACTGATCTGCCTAGCTGCAGTTTAAAAATAACAATATCAATTTAGCTTGTCTCATTTCAGCTTATCTCATTTCAGCTCAGATTTTGTGCCATTTGCGTGCCATATCCTTTCTTCATTTCAGAATTTTCTTCATAAGTGCTCCCTTTGATTTCGGCTCTGCCTCACTGCTTTTCTTTTAAGCTCACAGATTTTTCCATTGCTTCAGATTTCCCTGCACTTCCCTGCTCCAATCCAGAATTCAATTCAGCTTCCATTCAAACTTCATCAGCCTTCGGTTCAGTCTTCCAACTAAAGTCCTTCATGGTTTAGAACCTTGCAGCTTACTCCCTTTTCAGTTTGCATCATTTCAGAAGTTCCAAATCAACCTCGGCAGATTACAACTCAGATTTTTCAATACTGCTGCATTGCAGTTCAGATTTGGGCAGTTTCAGATTCAAGTTTAGCTCAGCTTCTTCTCACTTGATCTTGATACAATACTTAACTCACTTTGATCCTTGAAATTGCAGAATTTTTTTTCTTTTAGATCCAAATGCTTCCTTGATACAAAATGTTTTCCAAAACACTAATCACTCTCCCACACTTAAATCTTTGTCCGTCTCGGGCAAAGTAGCACTAAGAAAACATCCCAAGCAACAAATCCATAGAAAAATTAGGGTTAAGATTAGGAATAAGGAAAGACAAATAGAATAGACATGATTTTTGCCAAAATTGATGGGCAAAGGTAAACGAAGTGATTAGTCTCTATAGATGTGATCCAATCATCGAAATATGGTTTTGAAAGAACCTAAGCAAGTTCTAGAGTATAATAACATATGTGTATCACAAATATAAGGCTAATTCTCACTAGGCAAAAATAATTCATCTCAAGTCCTCAATCAAGAATCTAAAGAAAAGTAGTACTCAAGCATCCAAGAATTCATCCATGAACTCAAACCGTAAGTTTTAACAACCAAATTTAATTTATTTTTAAAAGACTCTAAAATGACAATAAGTTAACCTAGAGGGATACATTTATTCCTAATTATGCAAGAAAAAGTGCTAAAACAAAAGACATGGTATTTACAATGATTTTTATTCATGTCATGTTTCCTAAGAATTTATTATCCACTACTTACTTTAAAAAGAGAAACATTTATTCCTAAAAACATGAAAATGATATGTACAATAAATGGTAGAGAAAGTGAACTCCCCTTAAGTTGGGTAGATAGCTTCGTTCATGTCCAACCGATCCACCTCTAGCTCCTTTAGTTTTTCAAAATACTTTTTGAGCCGGTGGCCATTAACTTTTCAAATAAAACCATTAGATGCATCTTGAATTTCCACAACACCATAGGGAAAAATATTGGTTACAATAAATGGACCATCCCACCTTGACCTTAATTTACCTTTTATCAATTTGAGCCTTGATTTGTACAATAACACCTTGTCACCAACTTTGAAATCTTTCTTCACAATGTGCTTGTCATGGAAGTTCTTTGTCTTCTCCTTGTAGATCCTTGAATTTTCAAATGCTTCTAGCCGAATTTCTTCAAGTTCTTGGAGTTGCAATTTTCTCTCTTCCCCCGCCTTGGTAGCATCGAAATTACAAGCTTTCACCGCCCAATATGCCTTGTGCTCTATTTCCACGGGGAGGTGACAAGCCTTACCATAAACCAAGCGATAGGGTGACATGCCAATCGGTGTCTTGTATGCTGTTCTGTAGGCCCAGAGTGCGTCATCTAGCCTCTTGCTCCAGTCTTTTCTAGTGGGCCCAACTGTCTTTTCTAAGATGGATTTGATCTCTCTGTTTGAAATCTCAGCCAGTCCATTTGTTTGGGGATGATAGGATGTAGAAACTTTATGTGCCACCCCATATCTGCTAAGCATCGCCTTCATGTGTTTGTTGCAAAAATGAGATCCTTGGTCACTGATTATTGCTCTTGGAATTCCAAACCTGCAGAAAATGTGTGACCTAACAAAACTACAAACAACAGAAGAATCATCAGTCCTGGAGGGAATGGCCTCCACCCATTTCGAAACATAATCCACAGCAAGTAAAATATACAGATAACCATAAGATGCAGGAAAATGTCCCATAAAATATATCCCCTAAATATCAAAAATCTCACAGTAAAGCATAGTGTTTTGGGGCATCTCATGTCTCGCTCCTATGTTCCCAGTTCGCTGACATCTATCATAATTTTTATAAAAAACATATGAATCATGAAAAAGTGTGGGCCAGTATAATCCACACTCTAGTACTTTCCTGGCCGTCCTCGGGGGTCCAAAATGCCCCCCACAAGCTGATGAATGACAAAATGTCAGGACAGAAGAAAACTCATGATCGGGTATGCATCTCCTAATTATTTGGTCATTACAAAATTTCCACAAATAAGGATCATCCCACACATAAAACTTTGCATCACTTTTTAATTTATCTTTTTGAGCTTTAGAAAATTGAGTGGTAAAAACATGTGCAACAAGAAAGTTAACTAGGTCTGCATACCACGGTGTCTCACCATGTACTGCAATCAAGTGCTCAGCTCTGAAATCATCATCAATGGTGGTAGGAGATCCATCTCCTTCAAGTCTACTCAAATGATCTGCAACTAAGTTCTCTTTTCCACTTCTATCTCTGATCTCCAGGTCGAATTCTTGGAGTAGGAGCATCCATCTGATCAATCTAGGTTTTGCATCAGGCTTTTTCAACAGATATTTGAGAGCTGCATGATTAGAAAAAATAATCATATGTGAGCATAATAAGTAAGATCTGAATCTATCTAAAGCAAAAACAATGGCAAGAAGCTCCTTTTCAGTCGTGGTGTAGTTGGCTTGGGCGGCATCTAGGGTTTTGGAGGCGTAGCAAATGACATGTGGTGCTCCATCAACCCTCTGTGCTAAAACAGCTCCCACTGCAAAATTAGAAGCATCACACATTAATTCAAATGGTAGAGTCCAGTCAGGTGATGTAATAATAGGAGCTGATGTAAGAGCCTCCCTGAGTCTATAAAAAGCTTCCTTGCAATTTTCATCAAAATGAAACTCAACATCTTTCTGCAAAAGTCATGTCAAGGGTCGAGCAATCAAGCTGAAGTCTCTAATAAATCTGCGGTAAAATCCTGCATGTCCAAGAAAAGCACGAACATCCCGTACGCATACGGGATAAGATAAAGAAGAAATAACACTGATTTTAGCAGGATCTACCTCAATACCTTTCCGAGAGACTATGTGGCCAAGTACAATCCTGTGCTCTACCATAAAGTGGCATTTCTCAAAATTAAGAACAAGGTTAGTTTCAATGCAACGATGTAAAACCCTAGACAAATTATTTAAGCATGAATCAAAAGACGTGTCATAAACTGAAAAATCATCCATGAATACCTCCATACAGTCCTCTAGCAACTCACCGAATATACTCACCATGCATCTCTGAAATGTACCGGGTGCGTTGCAGAGTCCGAAGGGCATACGTCTGTAGGCAAATGTGCCAAAGGGGCAAGTGAAGGTAGTCTTCTCCTGGTCCTCTGGATCTATGCAAATCTAAAAATAGCCTGAAAATCCATCCAAGAAACAATAGTGTGACTTCCCTGCCAGTCTCTCAAGCATCTGTTCAATGAAGGGTAAAGGGAAGTGATCTTTCCTTGTGACCTTGTTGAGCTTCCTGTAATCAATGCAGACTCTCCAGGAATTCTTAACTCGGGTGGGCACTAGTTCATTGCTTTCATCTGCCACCACGGTCACTCCAGATTTCTTGGGCACCACATAAATAGGACTAACCCACTGACTGTCAGAAATAGAGTAAATGATACCTGCCTGTAGAAGTCTAGTCACCTCTTTCTTTACAACATCCAAAATAAGTGGATTGAGTCTCCTTTGTGGTTGCCTCACAGGTTTGACATTTTCCTCCAAAAATATCCTGTGCATGCAGATAGCTTGGCTGATACCTGGTATATCTGATAAAGTCCACCCAATTGCCTTTTTGTAGTGCCTCAGGACTTGCAATAATTTTTCTTCTTGTTCTGACTCCAAATGCTGTGCAATAATCACAGGGAAAGTCTGCTCCTCTCCTAGATATGCATACTTCAAATGGCCTGGTAATGGCTTCAGTTCGCTCTGGTCTTCTTCAGTAGAAATAAGTTATCCTTGGGGCTCTGTGCAATCCCCTACACTTTGAATATCAAGAAAAATAGGTGATCCTTGGGGCTCTGTGCAATCCCCTACACCTATAAAAACCTCTCCAGCTGGAAATGTATCTGAAATGTCTTCTGAAAAATCCTCAGTCTCAGCAGTAAACACTCTCTCAGCCTCCTCTGAATCAATAGCTCCTCCAGAGAAATCAGATAAAAATCCCTCAGCCTCTAACTCTGACTGCTCCAGCTCATCAAGAATATCCATACTCATGATGGAGTGGTCCTCTCTCGGATGCTTCATAGCTCAAAAAGGCTAAACTGAACCACCGTGTCTCCGATCTCCATGGAAAGTGTACCAGCATATACATCAATTTTGGTTCTAGCAGTCTTCAGAAATGGTCTTCCTAAAATAAGCGGAGAACGGTGTGCAAGATAATCTCCCTCCATATCCAAAATATAAAAGTCTGCAGGAAATATTAGCTCCTTTACCTTCACCAAAACATCTTCAATCATACCTGCTGGGTGGGTCTGACTCCTGTCTGCTAGCTGTATCACCACACCAGTGGGCTGTAAAGGGCCTATACCGAGCATCTGAAATACTGACCTGGGCATCACATTTATGGAAGCTCCTAAATCAAGCATAGCATCATGGAATGTAGTGCTCCCTATCTCACAAGAAACAGTAAATACCCCTGGGTCTTCACACTTCTGAGGAATGGTGTGGATAAGTGCTGAAATATTCTTCCCAAAGCTGACCAACTCATTTTCCTTAAGTTTCTTTTTATGAACACAAAGATCTTTCAAAAACTTAGCATACTTTGGAATTTGTTTGATCATGGTCAACAAAGGTACATTGATCTCTACCTTACTGAAAAGTTCCACTAGTTCATTGAATTCCTTAGCCTTCTCCTCCTCCACTTGCTTTTTGGCTAGTGTTTTCCGCTGTGGAAAGGGTAAAGGAACCCTAAAATCATCTTCTTTGGCCGGAAGTGGAGAGGCTGAAATTTTAGTTGCTGTCCCCTGCGAAGTGGCTGTTGTACCTTGCATCTCGGCACTGATTTCTTCTCTGTTTTCCACCAAATTTGGAGGATTACTTGAGGAAGGGGTTGGGCACAGGCTAGGGATGGAATCAGCTGAATTTGAAGTCGTTTCATGGCTGTTTTGGGCTGGAATTGAAGGTGTTGTCCAGTTTTCTGAAATTTCAGCTCTTGGACTCTTTGGAGATGAAGTGACCTTCCCACTCCTCAAAGTAATAGCACTCACGTTTCCTTTAGGATTAGGAACAGTTTGGGAAGGGAGTTGACTTGATCCTTGAGCTTGATTTTGATTAATCCCACTAGCCAATTGACCCATTTGTCTCTCGATGTTTTGATTGTGTTGTTGTTGTTGTTGTTGCCAAGCTTGTTGTTGTTGTTGTGTTTGTACAACTTGTTGTAGCATCTCCATCATTTGTTGTTGCTGAGCATTTCCTCCACTTGAGCTCCCATAGCCTCGTTGGTTAGCATAGCTCCTTGACTGACCTTGAAATGATGAAGTAGTCGGCTGAAATGGTTGAGCTTGCTTTGATCCTTGAAAACATGGCTGTTGGAGCTGTTGATAGGGCTGATTCAAAGGCTGACATGCTTGGAAACCTTGCTGGGAGTTGTAGCCTTGAAAGTTCTGATTTTGAAATGGAAAATTCGGTGATGAGGTATGAAAATTCTGATTTTGAAACCCTTGATTGTAGGGCTGTGAAATCTGATTATAGGGCTGGGAAGGCTGGAAATTTTATTGGTTTTGAGTTTGGAAAACTGGAAATGATTGAAAACCTTGCTGCCCTTGATGATATGGCTGGTATTGAGGCTGGAATTGCTGAAATAGGGGCTGCGGTTGCTGAAATGTAGGCTAAAAATTCGAATCCGCAGGCTGAAAATGCTGTGGCTGCTGGAATTGTGGCTGTGCTTGCTGGAAATTATGTGGAGGCTGCTGCAATTGCTGCGTTTGAGGGTTTTGTTGGCAAAAAGAGTTCCCATATTTGAGATTTTGGTGATCCCTCCAACCGGGGTTGTAAGTAGAGGAGTAAGGATTGTTTCTTGCTTGAAATTGTCCTCTTACCAATGCCGCTACTGTCTCGTCTTGTTGGAGGGTGGGACATGAATCTAAAGTGTGCTCTTGACTAGAGCAAATGCTACACACACTCATCACTTGATTAGATTGAGGAGTTGCTGAAAGATTTGAATTTTGCCTTGCAACGGTTAGTTCAATTTGCTTAACAGCCGATGTGAGCTCCATTAATGCATTCTTAACCTCCTTCTGATCAGTAGGAACTACCTGAACTTCACCCACTCCTCTGGTGGTCAAGGCTCTGCTTCCAAATTGTTGGGAATTCTCAGCCATATTAGAAATGAGCTCCCTAGCTTGCATTGGCGTTTTGTTCACTAGGGCCCCTCCAGCTGCAGCATCTATCATAATTCTGTCCATCTGCAGCAATTCCTCATAAAAGTACTGAATCAAAAGTTGCTCGCTGATCTGATGCTGGGGACAACTTGAACACAACTTATTGAATCTCTCCCAGTAATCATAGAGTGTCTCACCCACCACTTGCTGAATTCCACAGATGCTTTTTCTGATTATTGCTGTTCTGGAGGCTGGGAAATATTTTTCCAAAAATACTTTCTTCATAGAGATCCAACTAGACACGTGCCCCGTGGGTAGATAGTAAAACCAGTCTTTTGCTGCTCCTGTCAGTGTAAAGGGGAAAGCTCTCAGCTTGATATCTTCTTCAGAAATGCCCTGAGGCTTCATAGTAGAGCATACAACATGGAATTCGTGCAGGTGTCTGTTTGGATCCTCTCCAGTTAATCCCTGAAACTTGGGCAGCAAATTGATGAGTCCAGATCTTAGCTCAAAATCTCCCGCCAGCTCTGGATAAGCTATGCTGGAGTACTGAAATGAAGCATCTGGTGCTGCAAGCTCCTTCATAGTTCTCTGGTGATCTGCCATGTTACTCCCTGAGTGAGTGAAAATAGTCTGAATAGGAGGGATATCTGTAGTCTCAGAAAGGATGCCCTGGCTCCTCCTAGCTCTGAAAGTCCTCTCAATCTCAGGGTCGAATTCTTCTAAATCACCACCTGAAGACCTGGTCATAAAACAAAACAAATCGCAGTAAAAGTGGATATAGAGATAAAACAAATAAAATCAAATCAACAGATATAGCAATAAGCACAAAAATAAATCAAGAAAGATATGCAATAAGTGCACAAGCAAAAAATCAAACAAATCAACTAGTAGTCCCCGGCAACGGCGCCAAAAATTTGACGGACCCAAAATAGACTGTCACGAATGTGGGTCTCAAATTTAGAATTTATAAATAATGCTGGAAACCCTTTTTGCAATCGAAGTGTGCAAACGTAGTAAGGGGCCACAGGTCGTATTTTTCCAAGGACTGTTGACGTTGCGTGATTCGAGCTTGTATTTATGTGTCGTCTGTATTTTTGGGTTTCAAAGATAAATTTGGTTTTGGGTTGCAATCGAAAATGAAATTGCAATGAAAAAGTAAAACAACCTTAAACTAATAAACTAAACAAGGGAAATGCAATTTATAAACTAAACTCAATGAGAACTTGCTCTACCAGGGTAGCTGAACAGGATTTGGAAAAAAAACAAAGGTAATATGAAATGCAATCAAGGCTGACAAATGATTAAGAACAGGGCTGACAGTTTTCGAAAATGAAAAACTTGCAACAATTAGTAGCATGCGAAATTAAGAAATCAAACAAACATTCAACTCAACTAGCTACAATGTTTTTGGAAGCCAACCACTGCCAACAAAATTCAGAAATGAGTGAATGCAAACTTATTGATTTCAAACACAATCATATGCCACAAAAATAAGTTGAATTTCGATGCAAATAGGTCCAAAGCAGTTGGCACGCAAGCTAAACTCTTTGTGCCAAAAACTAACACCGAATTTATGAAATAAGTAAACTTTCAGCTCAAATTTTTAAGCGGATTGGTTCAATTGGGAAACAAGGGTATTAGGAAAGAACTAAGCAAGACTAAGTAAAGGAATTTAAGAGCTGAAAACAGAAATTCTAGAACACTAAAATTCAGAAACTGAATTTGCAGAACTTCAGCAGTAGGTGCAGAAATTCAGCACTAGCTAAGCTGAAAACATGGAATGAATTGCAAGAAATCGAAACTAAACTCTAAGTTAACTAAGCAAGCATATATCTGCCTCGAATGCAGGAATTAACAACTATAAAATGAAGAAACAATTTAGAAAACAAACACTCTGATACAAGTTCAGAAACTGAAATAAAATGCAGGAATTTAAGTGGCACGCGGCTGAAATTGGCACGCAAGAAAAGAAGCTGAAGACTAACTGAAATTGAATCTGATTGTCACCTAAACAAGCTCCTAACTACTTAACTTGAAGATTTAAAACCTAATTAAGCTAAACAATTCAGAGAATCGAAATCTAAGTGCTAATACAGAAATTCAAAAACAGAGTTGGTGCAGAAATTAAATCTACAGCTAAAACAGAATTTAAACTAAAGAGACTACTCCTCAATCCCTTCCCGAGCTCAAAATCTTCTTGGTCGTCAAGCAAGAGCTGGCTTCGAACCCCTAGGCTCAGCAAATCAGTGGAAAACAACTTCAATCCATCAATTCTGCTCAAACTGCTTCAGCTGGGAGAATTCCGATCCGAACTCTTCAATCTCGGCTTGTTGAGCTGCGATGATGATTTGGAGACGACCTAAGCTCACCTGAGAACCCCTACAAGCAGCTCAGATCGTCGGAAATGGGTTGTAGCCAAGATTTCAGTGCTCGGACCACAGATGATGCCGAAACCCTCAAACACCTCTGTTCGGATGAAATTTGAGAAGAATTCTTGATCGATGCCGTCTTCCAAAGATTCAGATGATGAACTGCGGTTGGAATTGAGGTGGTCACGCCTTCTTGGATGAAAAAATTGCAAAAACGATGAAGAGGAAAACGAAGAAGCGAAGAACGGTGAAGATGCGACGAAGGTCAGCTGCAGGGAATTTTTCCTTAAATAATTAACATTGGATAGCTCAGATTGCTTTGAAGAAATCCAACGGCTGATTTTGCTCTAATTTGAGCCAAACTTTGATGATGATGATCTGAGGTCAGGATCTGCCTCGTGGTAGCTCGGATCCTCCAGATTTGCAACGGATGATCCAGATCAATCTAATCTTTGAATGGACGATCTAGAGCCCTCCGAGCTTGATCCAACGGTTGATTTAGCTCTGATTGGAGTGAAACCTTCAGATCTTGATCAGAGTGCTTGATCAACCCTAACCCTAGCTCGGATTGCTTCAGATGGTCCCGGATGGCTCAGATCTAGCCGCTCTTGAATCGGACGGCCCGGATTTAATCCTAATCTTGATAACTCGATCCGGGTCACTTCCGACTCAAGTTTTGACCCAATATTCCCTAGGTCCATGAACCTTTCATGCCTACAAAAATAGATCAAGAATTTAGCGGCCAAATAATCCAAATATGTGTAAATTTGCAATTAAGTCCAGAATAAGAGTAAGTTCTAAAACCTAGGGCAATTTCACAATTAAGCAATAAAAACATAGGTCAAACATGGATTTTAGCAATTAAAATAATCAACAAAATGGTATCTATCAGTATAGCCGACGCCCGGGGTACTTAGGCTTGGTTTGGGACCTACGCGCCCGGCCAAGTAATCCAAAACCCTAAGACCCTGCGTTACAGCCGACGCTCGGGGTACTTAGGCTTGGTTTAGGACCTACGCGCCCGGCCAAGTAATCAAAACCCTAAGACGGTACACCCGACGCCCGGGTACTTAGGCTTGGTTTGGGACCTACGCGCACGACCAAGTAATCCCCTAAGATCCTGAGGTATGCCGACGCCCGGGGTACTTAGACTTGGTTTGGGACCTATGCGCCCGGCCAAGTAATCCAAAATCCTAAGACCCTGCAGTACAGCCGACGCCCAGGGTACTTAGGCTTTGTTTGGGACCTACGCGCCCGGCCAAGTAATCCAAAACCCTAAGACCCTGTGGTACAACCGACGCCCGGGGTACTTATGCTTGGTTTGGGACCTACGCGCCCGGCCAAGTAACCCAAACCCCTAAGATCCTGCGGTACAACTGACGCCCGGGGTACTTATGCTTGGTTTGGGACCTACGCGCCTGGCCAAGTAATCCAAAACCCTAAGACCCTGCGGTACGGCCGACGCCCGGGGTACTTAGGCTTGGTTTGGGACGTATGCGCTTGACCAAGTAACCCCAAACTCTACTACTCTGCCACACGGGAGACGTAACCAGTACAAAGGCATAGATAATATGTCGTACCCAACTACGGGAGTTATACACACATAAAAGGTACTGGAAGGAATCATTTATTTTATTGACATAAAGAGATACATGAAGATACACATCTCGGGAAGTTACTAAGATACACACCGAGTAGCTAAAAAAAAGAAGAAGGGGGCTCGAAGTCGTCTTTGGATAGCTGACGAAGCTGGATGCCTGAGGTAACACATGAGTAGCTCGGGTAATCCCTCCAAGTAGTCGGGATGAAGATGGACGCCTGAGGTAACACATGAGTAGCTTGGGTATTCCCTCCAAGTAGTCGGGGACGAAGATGGATGCCTGATGTAACACATGAGTAGCTCGACCCCATCTGGACACCCCCTCTCTTTTTCGTAAAGAGGCAGAAAAAAGAGGAGGGGGAGTAGCGACTGCAATTTCTCTCCAGAGCGTGTAAAGACGCAAAGAGGAATTGCCTTAATAGGAGAAGGGGAACAGCAACCGCAGCTTCTCAATGAAAAGAAGAAAGAGATAAGCCAGCGGTTGCAACCCTTCCCCTCTTCGTGATGACGTATCCCACAAAACGTCATCCTCCGCCCAAAACACGAGGAAAACAAGGATCCGGAAGAGGATGGCGTCTACTATCGCAGGAGGCAACCATCAGGATACGTCATCTCTTTCATGCTCCTTGGAGGGTCGTGTATGGTCTTTCCGGAACTCTTCAGATAACTCCAGAATCCTACATCCTCCAGGATCTTCAGAGAGACCTGGGGCATCATCTCCACCATGCTCCCCGGCAAAGGGAGTGACACAAAGGCCTCTACCCCTGTCAGGTCCCTCAGCCAAGAGCACTACGGTATCTCTAGGGTTGGGCATGGAGGATACCAGCAAGGAGGAAAGAAGCAAGCAAGCGAAAGAGATGGAGGAGATGCAACACCCTCCTCCCCCTATTTATGGGGTGGTTGCCTATCCAGGTAGTTAATGCAGACAGTTAATGTAGGGAGGATACAACTGTGGCAATAGGTGCTGAAGCGTCATTTTGACTGGCGCGCCCATGCTACGCCTAGGAACCCACGACTCTTAATGAGTCTAATCAATGAGATCATGAATAATACGGAGAGGACGGTTCGAAAACCATCCGCTCACTTCAACGGGAAAAAATCGGCGAGGACCCGCCGTAGACGTAAATGCAGGGTACGAGGGAATAACTTAGAGAATTATCAAACATCAGAATCAACCTCGAAGACAATCAACGGTTGCTTAAGTGCGAAGCCACATCTCGCAAGAGTGCATAT
The DNA here is from genome assembly GCA_024364735.1 of Boesenbergia rotunda. Lineage (NCBI taxonomy): Eukaryota > Viridiplantae > Streptophyta > Magnoliopsida > Zingiberales > Zingiberaceae > Boesenbergia > Boesenbergia rotunda. The sequence goes on along the minus strand of JAGFNQ010004081.1, from coordinate 37,465 downwards.
GCAAGGAAAATGATTACATTAAGTTAAAATTAATACAACCGAACTTGTCTCTCGGGCAAACGTCGGGTCGCGCAGGGCCTTGAGAGAAGACCTATACTTAGCTCAGAGGGCGTCTACAACCTCGGGTCAGCGTCAGAAGGCAGGAGCTGCTCCTTCTTCACCTTATCGATGGCCCCATGGAAGCCCTGCTGTAAGCGTTCCATCACCTGGCCAGCTATAATGGCGCAGAACTCCTCCAACTCCAGAAACCTTGCTTTGAAGTCATGCATGGCCTCCTTAAAATCGGAAGCTTTGGTCGCCCAAGGGTTAGGAGTTCGGCCTCGGCAACTTCGTATGAACGCCTTAGCCAGGCCAACTCAACAGCCATCTTCGATTGCTCGAATAAAGCCTCCCTGAGCCTCTCTGAGGTGGCCTGCTCGTCCGACTGATCCTGGATCAAATCATCCTCCAGGACAGAGGCGCGGTCGGTGGCCAAGAGGAGGCTCGACTCCATTTGGGTTGTTAATTGCTTCTCTCTCACCTGAAGCTGATCTCCCTCTCATGTCACCTGGAGGAGGTCCTTAGAAGCTGACACAGCCTTCTCGGATGCTAGGCATTCTCTATGCCGGGAATTTTGAAGAGCCTACTCCTGGTCCTGCAAGAGTTTCTGCAGGCGCTCGACTTCCTCTCGGAGAGCTCTGCTGATGCCGGCCTGCGTCACTCCCTACTGGTGCTCTAGATTAGCTTCCGCTTCCGCCCGTAGGGCTCGATGGAGCAAGGCCTCCACTTGGGGCCATGAATATAGGCCCCAACCAATTACTAGGCAATCCTCAGTTGCCTACCATCACACTGAAAGATCATCAGACAGACAAAGGAACGTCCAAAGTAATAGCAATTCGCACCTTCAAGAGTGTCTCCCAAAGACTGGCGAGGGGTCTAGCCGAGGCCCGCATAACTACCCCTTCGAAGGTGTCGGGGTGTCACCTCGCCCCTCAGGCGGCGATGGACTCGGTCGGAGAAGAGGGCGTTGGACATTGGAAGCCTCAGGGGGCAAGTTGAAAGGGTCAGAGGCGTCCTCGGCGGAACTAGAATGCCCCTCCGACAATACCCCCTCATGCAAGGTCTCCTTTAATTGCACCGGGGGGGGGGGGGGGCAGATTGCACAGAGGCCTCCGACGCTACATCTAACCTCTCCCTTAGTCGATCCAGCTTCATTCAGTATTGAGTACGCAGCATCTCCTTACCCGGGGGAGAGGTGGCTTGGCCAAGGGAGCTGGAGGGGAGCACCGGGATGGCTGCTTCCAGAGCGGAGACCGACGGGGCATCTGCAGGGGTTACTCCCTCGGGGGATGGCGTTGTCTCCTCGGGCACTGAGGGGAGAGGAGGGGAACGGACCATACGCCGCTTCTTCCATGAAGGGCCCAAGCCCTTGGGGAGCCGCCGCTTCTGCCGACCGATGGACGGGGTAGCCGACGGAGTCGCTGAAGGGGAGGATTCCTCGTTCACCCTTTCTAGGCAGGCTGGTCTCGGAGGAGAGCCACCCCCTGAAGGAAGATCTGCCACTTGATCAACCTGTTGAGCCGGAGGCCCGGGGCTCCCAACCGGCAGGGATGTAATAGTAGCCTCGACCCTCTCAGGTGGGGCGACCACACGGGCGAGACCGCATGCCCCTCAAAGGACTCGGCGGGGGCAGGGGGAGCATCAGGAGCGATCGGAGGAGGGTTCAGCGCCTCCTTGTTAGCCTCCTCCCACTTGATGAGCGGGCTCATCACCTTGGCAAACATGATTTCCTCTGCAGAAGCCAAACAGAGAGAGCATCAGTCAGAATCAATGTTCATGGGAGAAAATGGCGAACATACCTAGGGTGGGGCTGATCCACGTTACTTTGGGACTAAGGCCCGCCCGGTACATAAGCTCTTTACTCTGCACCTGCCCTGGGCCACTGAATTCCATACCCGAAAGTACCTCCCTAGCATGCTGGTATACCAGACTATGAAGAAAGCCCTCTAGGAGAGGAGGAGTCAGAAAATCTGCTATCCAACACAGGGGGCTGAAAGGTAGTGATGGTAGCCGAATGAAGAAGAATTTCTCCTTCCACCCTTTATGCGAGAAATCCACCTAGAAACCTATGGCCCGGATGGACTGCGAAACTAAAGACTCCTCTCGACCCTAATGGGACGAAGAAGGAATGGAAGAGATGCGGGGTTAGGGGATGATTGAAAAGTTTAAAGATGATATACGCTCCTCCCATTTGGGCGAAAGCATTGGGAGCCATTTGGTGAAGAGGAATATCAAAATAAGAAGATATGTTCATGAAAAAAGGAGGAATAGGAAAATGGAGCCCTAACTCCATCTGCCCTAAGAAAAAGGTCAGCATACCGACAGGGGGTTCCACGGGTGTCTTGCCCACTTTGGGGATGACCATTGCCATTTCGGTCGGGACGCCATAGGCCTCGGTGGCCGTTTGCAAGGCTTCAGGTCTTATCCTCGAGGAAAGGGACTCATACCACTCCGCGTGGTAGCTTTCCATAATCCCTAAGGAAGAAGACAAGAGACAAAAATAGACGGAGACAAGCTACTCACATGCAGCAAATAGCTCTACAAGGGGGAAGACGAAGAGCACCCAGTCGCTGAAGCAGAAGTGGATGCTAATGTCTACCTTTTTCCTCCCTTATACCCCGGCAGCCGCCGGCCTGAGCACATTGGGGAAACGACACGTGGAAAGCAAGAAACCGCCTCACCCAGGTAGTCGATGGTCGTGAGCCAGCCATACCGGCACACGATCGTAGGGGCTCGTGAAGGTGGCTGTTAAAACACGTGGCAATGAGGCGCTCGAGCAAGCAGCCTGTTACCCTTAAAAAGGGGACCATGCACCTTTATAACAAGAGATAGACGTCATCATAAGCCTTCGGGAAGCGGAGTAGCCTTTTGGGAAAAGGAAGAAGGCGCAAAAGGTAATTTCTAGGAGCACGGGTCAAAGAGGATGCGATCCAAGTGCTCCTCATAACCGCTGAGGGCTGGAAGGTGAAGGATCGTGAGAACTCAGCCTCTTCATCCCTGCACTAGTCTGATCAGTCAGCCGTACTTCCTTCGATCAGACTTGAAGGGGGACTTGTGATAGGGTTGAACGAGCCCTGGCCGAGACGAGGGATGAAGAAGCTGCCCAACACAACAGCGATAGGATGAGGCAACCCTTCATCTGTGGTCCCTGGAAGCCCCGAGGGAGACGCGCCCGGGAAGGGTAGCTAGAGATCCCTCTCGGGAACACCCCGGGAGGTTAGGCCCTGAGAGCACCTCGGGAGCGGTGGCATGTGAAAACCCCAAGCTCTCCTCGGGGGGGGGGGGGGGGGGGTGGGGCGGTGGAGTCCCCGCAGTGACCGACCTCATATGCTGGCCTCTCTCTAGGTATAGATAAGCACCCCCGTCATAAAAGGTCTTCGCGACCCATGAATCTCGTAACGGGCCGAAGCCGATAATGGAGCAAACATTTTCAAAAGATATCCCATGGCCACCGAACAAGGGGGGACGTGGCTTTAGTGCGGGAGATGCGGCACCTATCAAGGGGCACGTCTATCCCGTCTTCATCGGTATAAAAGGTAGTCCAATCCCTCCGGTAAGGGGGTTACGATCTCTCGTTTTACATGCTATCTTTCTTTCTCACTGTGATTGCTCTTCGGACAACCTACTAACTTGAGCGTCGGAGTGGACTTAGCCGAACCCCTGTCGGCATGTCCCCTAACGCTTATGTTAACTTCGTAGGACCCCAAGTTCCTCCTCGACGTAGTAACTTCCACGCGGGCCGAGCCTCAGTGACTGGTCATCGTCGACGACTCCTTCCGTAACACCTATATTTCAATAATTTCGTTTCAAGTGAAATTACAAAGTTGCGATTGCGTCTGCTGGGAGTTGAACCCAGCTTTATTCCATCGAATGTAATTATCCTAACCGTTGGACTACAAACGCTGTAATATATTTTTTTTAATAATTAAAAAGTTATATTATATAAAATAAAATATAATTTCATATGATAGAAGTTTGGTGGCTTCAAAATATAGGTATAATTATACTTTTCTATTTTGTGTAAAAGTAATGTACACATTGATGAAGTTCTTTTTTAATATTTTCATGTATTTTCTACATCCCTAAAATGAATGAGTATGTTATTTTCTTAAAAAGAAGATTTTATACAAGTTTTTAGTAGTTTCAATATTTTATATAGTTTTTTAATACTATTTATATAATTTTTTTTATTTTAGAATAGGCATATTTAAATAATTTCATCTTAGTCAAAGGATGTTATTGCGTCTGCCGGGAGTCGAACCCGGGTCTATTGCTTGGAAGGCAATTATCCTAACCGTTGGACTACAAACGCTATCATATATTATTTAAAAATAATTAAAAAAATATATTTTGTAAAATAACATATAATTTCATATTATAGAAGTTTGGTGGCTTTAAAGTTTAGATATAATTATACTTTTATATTTTTGTGCAAAAGTAATGTACACTTTGATAAAGATATTTTTTAATATTTTCAAGTATTTTCTACATCGCTAAAATGCATGAGTATGCTCTCTTTTCTTAAAAAGGAGATCCAAGAGTCAATCCCGGGTGTATTGTTTGGAAGGCAATTATCTTAACCGTTGGACTACGAATGCAATCATATATTTTTTTAAAACAATTAAAAAGTTATATTATGTAAAATAAAATATAATTACATATGATAGAAGTTTGGTGGCTTCAAAGTTTATGTATAATTATACTTTTATATTTTGTGTAAAAGTAATGAAGACATAGGTGAAGATAATTTCTAATATTTATCATGTATTTTCTACATCCCTAAAATGCGTGAGTAGGTTTTATATTTTTTTAAAAAAGAAGATTTTATACAAGTTTATAGTAGGTTTAATATTTTGTAAAAAAGAATTTCCATTTTAAAAATATTTTAATATAGTTTTTTTATTAATCAATAATGATATTTTAATAATTTCATTACGTACAAAATTACAAGGATGCAATTACGTCTGCCAAGAGTCGGTCTATTGCTTGGAAGGCAATTATCATAATCATTGGATTAAAAACACTGTCATATTTTTTTCTCAAAATAATTAAAGTGTTATATTATGCAAAATACAATATAATTTCATCTGATAGAAGGTTGATGGATTCAAAGTTTAGGTATAATTATACTTTTATATTTTGTACAAAAGTAATGTACACATTAATAAAGATATTTTTTAATATTTTTGTGTATTTTCTACATCCCTAAAATACAGGAGTATGTTTTTTTTTAAAAAAAAAGTTTATTATATACAAGTTTTTAGTAGATTTAATATTTTGTGAAAAAAGATTTGCAATTTTAATACTATTATAAAGTTTCTTTTTTGTTTTGCAATACCTATATTTCAATAATTTTGTTTCAAGTGAAATTACAAAGTTGCAATTGCATCGAGTTGAACCCAGCTCTATTTCTTGGAATATAATTATCCTAACTGTTGGACTACAAATGCTGTAATATATATTTTTTTAAATAATTAAAAAGTTATATTATGTAAAATAAAATATAATTTCATATGATAGAAGTTTGGTGGCTTCAAAATGTAGGTATAATTATACTTTTGTATTTTGTGCAAATGTAATGTACACATTGTTGAAGTTATTTTTTTAATATTTTCATGTATTTTCTACATCCCTAAAATGCATGAGTATGTTTTTTTCTTAAAAAGGAGATTTTATACAAGTTTTTAGTAGCTTCAGTATTTTGTGAAAAAATTGCAATTTAAAAAAGTTATTTAAATAATTTATATAGTTTTTTCTTATTTTATAATATTCATATTTCAATAATTTCATTTTAGGCGAAATTACAAGGATGCAATTGCGTCTGCCGAAATTCAAACCCGGGTGTATTGTTTGGAAGGCAATTATCCACCGTTGGACTACAAATGCAATCATATATTTTTTAAAACAATTAAAAAGTTATATTATGTAAAATAAAATATAATTTCATATGATTCAAGTTTGGTGGCTTCAAAATGTAGGTATAATTATACTTTTATATTTTGTGCAAAAGTAATGTACACATTGATGAAGTTATTTTTTAATATTTTCATGTATTTTCTACATCCCTAAAATGCATGAGTATGATTTTTTCTTAAGAAGAAGTTTTATACAAGTTTTTAGTAGCTTCAATATTTAGTGAAAAAGAAAAGGAATTTTAAGAAAATATTTTAATACTATTTGTATAGTTTTTTAAATTTTGGAATAGGAATATTTAAATAATTTCATTTCAAGCGAAATTAAAAGGTGCTATTTCGTCTGTCGGGAGTTGAACCCGAGTCTATTACTTGGAAGGCAATTATTCTAATCGTTGGACTACAAAGCTGTCATATAATATTTTAAAATAATTAAAAAGTTATATTTTGTAAAATAAAATATAATTTCATATGATAGAAGTTTGGTGGCTTCAATGTTTAGATATAATTATACTTTTATATTTTGTGCAAAAGTAATATACACATTGATAAAGATATTTTTTAATGTTCAATGTTTTCATGTATTTTCTGTATCGCTAAAATGCATGAGTATGTTTTTTTTTTCTGAAATAGGTAATTTTATACCAGTTTTTAGTAGCTTCCGTATTTTGTGAAAAAAAATTGCAATTTAAAAAAGTTATTTTAATACTTTATATAATTTTTTCTAATTTTGTAATATCCATATTTCAATAATTTCATTTTAGGCGAAATTACAAGGATGCGATTGCGTTTGTCGAGAGTCAAACCCGGGTGTATTTTTTGAAAGGTAATTATCCTAACCGTTGGACTACAAACGAGATCATATTTTTTTTAATAATTAAAAAGTTATATTTTTAAAATAAAATATAATTTTATATGATAGAAGTTTGGTGGCTACAAAGTTTATGTATAAATATACATTATATTTTATCAAAAAGTAATGAAGACGTAGATGAAAATAATTTTTAATATTTTTCATGTAGTTTCTACATCCCTAAATTGTGCAAGTTTTATTTTTTTTTTAAAATGGAGATTTTATACAAGTTTTTAGTAGGTTCAATATTTTGTAAAAAATAATTACAATTTAAAAAAAAATATATTTTAATATATTATTTTATTAAGAAATAATGATATTTTAATAATTTCATTTCGGACAAAATTACATGGATGCAATTACGTCTGCCAAGAGTCAGTTTATTGTTTGGAAGGCAATTATCCTAACCGTTGGACTAAAAACACTGTCATATTTTTTTCTCAAAATAATTAAAATGTTATATTACGCAAAATACAATATAATTTCACTGATAGAAGTTTGGTGGATTCAAAGATTAGGTATAATAATACTTTTATATTTTGTAAAGTTTAGGTATAATTATACTTTTATATTTGTAAAAAAGTAATGTACACATTGGTAAAGATATTTTTTAATATTTTCATCTATTTTCTACTTCCCTAAAATACATGAGTATGTTTTTTTTTAAAAAAATAGTAGATTACATCAAGTTTTTAGTAGCTTCAATATTTTGTGAAAAAAGATTTTCGAGTTTAAAAATTGTTTGAATACTATTATAAAGCTTTTTTTTGTTTTGCAATACCAATACTTCAATAATTTCATTTCAAGTAAAATTACCAAGTTGCGATTGCGTCTGCTAGGTGTTGAATCCAGCTCTATTTCTTGGAATCTAATTATCCTAACCGTTGGACTAAAAACATTGTATTATATTTTTTAAAATAATTAAAAAATTATATTATGTAAAATAAAATATAATTTCATATGATAGAAGTTTGGTGGCTTCAAAATATAGGTATAATTATACTTTTATATTTTGTGCAAAAGTAATGTACACATTGATGAAGTTTTTTTTAATATTTTCATGTATTTTCTACATCCCTAAAATCGATGAGTATGCCTTGGTTTTTTCAAAAAAAAAAAAAAGGAGATTTTATACAAGTTTTTAGTATCTTCAATATTTTGTGAAAAAGAATTGGAATTTTAAGAAAATATTTTAATAATATTATATAGTTTTTTTTATTTTGGAATAGCCAAATTTCAACAATTTCATTTTAGGGGAAATTACAAGGATGCTATTGCGTATGCCGAAGTTGAACCCGGGTCTATTAATTGAAAGGCAATTATCCTAACCATTGAACTACAAACGTTATCATATAATTTTTTAAAAATAATTAAAAAGTTATATTTTGTAAAATAAAATATAATTTCATATGATAGAAGTTTGGTGGCTTCAAAGTTTAGATATAATTATACTTTTATATTTTTTGCAAAAGTAATGTACACATTGATAAAAATATTTTTTTAATATTTTCAAGTATTTTTTGCATCGCTAAAATGCATGGGTATGTTTTCTTTTCTTAAAAAGGAGATTTTATACAAGTTTTTTTTTTTGTAACTTCAGTATATTTTGAAAAAGAATTGCAATTTAAAAAAATATTTTAAAACATTATATAGTTTTTTCTTATTTTGCAAAATCCATATTTCAATAATTTCATTTTATGCGAAATTACAAGGATGCGATTGCGTCTGTCGAGAGTCAAACCCGGGTGTATTGTTTGGAAGACAATTATCCAAACCGGTTGACTCCGAATGCAATCATATATATTTTTTTAAAACAATTAAAAAGTTATATTATGTAAAATAAAATATAATTTCATATGATAGAAGTACGGTGGCTTCAAAGTTTAGGTATAATTACACTTTTATATTTTGTGTAAAAGTAACTAAGACATAGGTGAAGATAATTTTTAATATTTTTCATGTATTTTCTACATCCCTAAAATGCGTGAGTAGGTTTTATATTTTTTAAAAAAGGAGATTTTATACAAGTTTTAGTAGGTTCAGCATTTTGTAAAAAGGAATTACAATTTTAAAAAATATTTTAATATAGTTTTTTTATTAATCAATATTGATATTTTAATAATTTCATTTCGTACAAAATTACAAGGATGCAATTACGTTAGCCGAGAGTCGGTCTATTGCTTGAATGACAATTATCATAATCGTTGGATTAGAAACACTGTCATATTTTTTTCTCAAAATAATTAAAATGATATATTATACAAAATACAATATAATTTCATCTATTTTCGTGTATTTTCTACACTAAAATGCATGAGTGTGTTATGTTTTTTTCTTAAAAAATGATTTTATACAAGTTTTAAGTAGCTTCAATATTTTGTGACCAAGAATTGCAATTTTAAGAAAATATTTTAATACTATTTATATAGTTTTTTTTATTTTGGAATAGGAATATTTAAAAATTTCATTCAGTCAAAATTACAAGGATGCTATTGTGTTTGCTGGGAGTCGAATCTGTGTCTATTACTTAAAAGGAAATTATCATAACCGTTGGACTACAAACACAGTCATATATGTTTTTAAAATAAATAAAACTTATATTTTGTAAAATAAAATATAATTTCATATGATAGAAATTTGGTGGCTTCAAAGTTTAGATATAATTATACTCTTATATTTTGTGCAAAGTAATATACACATTGATAAAGTTATTTTTTAATATTTTCATATATTTTCTGCATCACTAAAATGCATGAGTGTGTTTTTATTCTTAAATAGGTGATTTTATACAAGTTTTTAGTAGCTTCAGTATTTTGTGAAACATTACAATTTAAAAAAGTTATTTAAATACTTTATATTTTTTTTTCTTATTTTGTAATATCCATATTTCAATAATTTCATTTTAGGCGAAATTACAAGGATGAGATTGCGTCTGCCGAGAGTCAAACCCGGGTGTATTATTTGGAAGGCAATTATCCTAATCGTTGGACTAGGAATGCAATCATATATATTTTTTAAAACAATTAAAAAGTTATATTATGTAAAATAAAATATAATTTCATATGATTTAAGTTTGGTGGCTTCAAAGTTTAGGTATAATTATACTTTTATATTTTGTGTAAAAGTAATGAAGACATAGGTGAAGATAATTTTTAATACTTTTCATGTATTTTCTACATCCCTAAAATGTGTGAGTAGGTTTTATATTTTTTTAAAAAGGAGATTTTATACAAGTTTTTAGTAGGTTCAATATTTTGTAAAATAGAATTACAGTTTTAAAAAAATATTTTAAATAGTTTCTTATTAATCAATTAAAAATTTTAATAATTTCATTTCAGACAAAATTACAAGGATGCAATTACGTCTGCCAAGAGTCGTTCTATTGCTTGGAAGGCAATTATCATAATCGTTGGATTAAAAACACTGTCACATTTTTTTCTCAAAATAATTAAAATGTTATATTATGCAAAATACAATATAATTTCATCTTATAGAAGGTTGGTGGATTCAATGTTTAGGTATAATTATACTTTTATATTTTGTACAAAAGTAATGTACACATTGATAAAGATATTTTTTTTATATTTTTGTGTATTTTCTACATCCCTAAAATGCATGAGTGTGTTGTATTTTTTTCTTAAAAAGGAGATTTTAAACAAGTTTTTAGTAGCTTCAATATTTTGTGTAAAAGAATTGGAATTTTAAGAAAATATTTTAATACTATATATATAGGTTTTTTTATTTTGGATTAGGCATATTTAAATAATTTCATTTTAATTGAAATTATAAGGATGATATTGCGTCTGCCGGGGGTCCAACCCGAGTCTATTGCTTGGAAGACAATTATCCTAACCGTTGGACTACAAACGCTGTGATATATTTTTTTAAAATATTTGAAAAGTTATATTTTGTAAAATAAAATATAATTTCATATAATAGAAGTTTTGTGGCTTCAAAGTTTAGATATAATTATACTTTTATATTTTGTGCAAAAGTAATGTACACATTGATAAAGATATTTTTTAATATTTTCATGTATTTTTTGCATCGCTAAAATGCATGAGTATGTTTTTTTCCTCAAATAGGTGATTTTATACAAGTTTTTAGTAGCTTCCGTATTTTGTGAAAAAAATTGCAATTTAAAAAAGTTATTTAAATACTTTATATAGTTTTTTCTTATTTTGTAATATCCATATTTCAATAATTTCGTTTTAGATGAAATTACAAGGATGCGATTGCGTCTGTCGAGAGTCAAATCCGGGTGTATTGTTTGGAAGGCAATTAGCCTAACCGTTGGACTACGAATGCAATCATATATTTTTTTAAAACAATTAAAAAATTATATTATGTAAAATAAAATATAATTTCATATGATTCAAGTTTGCTAGCTTCAAAGTTTAGGTATAATTATACTTTTATATTATGTGTAAACGTAATGAAGACATAGGTGAAGATAATTTTTAATATTTTTCATATATTTTCTACATCCCTAAAATGCGTGAGTAGGTTTTAGATTTTTTAAAAAAAGAGATTTTATACCAGTTTTTAGTAGGTTCAGTATTTTGTAAAAAAGAATTACAATTTTAAAAAGTATTTTAATATAGTTTTTTTATTAATCAATAATGATATTTTAATAATTTCATTTCGGACAAAATTACAAGGATGCAATTACGTCTGCCAAGAGTCGGTCTATTGCTTGGAAGGTAATTATCATAATCGTTGGATAAAAAACACTGTCACATTTTTTTCTCAAAATTATTAAATGTTATATTATACAAAATACAATATAATTTCATCTTATAGAAGGTTGGTGGATTCAATGTTTAGGTATAATTATACTTTTATATTTTGTACAAAAGTAATGTACACGTTGATAAAGATATTTTTTTTATATTTTCGTGTATTTTCTACATCCCTAAAATACATGAGTGTGTTATATTTTTTTTCTTAAAAAGGTGATTTTAAACAAGTTTTTAGTAGCTTCAATATTTTGTGTAAAAGAATTGGAATTTTAAGAAAATATTTTAATACTATATATATAGTTTTTTTTTATTTTGGATTAGGTATATTGAAATAATTTCATTTTAGTCGAAATTACAAGGTTGATATTGCGCTTGGAAGGCAATTATCCTAACCGTTGGACTACAAACGCTGTCATATATTTTTTTAAAATAATTGAAAAGTTATATTTTGTAAAATAAAATATAATTTCATATGATAGAAGTTTGGTGACTTCAAAGTTTAGATATAATTATACTTTTATATTTTGTGCAAAAGTAATGTATACATTGATAAAGATATTTTTTAATATTTTCATGTATTTTTTGCATCGCTAAAATGCACGAGTATGTTTTTTTTCTCAAATAGGTGATTTTATACAAGTTTTTAGTTGCTTCAGTATTTTGTGAAAAAAAATTTGCAATTTAAAAAAGTTATTTAAATACTTTATATAGTTTTTTCTTATTTTGTAATATCCATATTTCAATAATTTCATTTAGATGAAATTACAAGGATGTGATTGCGTCTACCGAGAGTCAAACCCGGGTGTATTGTTTGGAAGGCAATTAGCCTAACTGTTGGACTACGAATGAAATCATATATATTTTTTAAAACAATTAAAAAATTATATTATGTAAAATAACATATAATTTCATATGATAGAATTTGGTGGCTTCAAAGTTTAGATATAATTATACTTTTATATTTTGTGCAAAAGTATTTTACACATTGATAAACATATTTTTTAATATTTTCATGTATTTTCTGCATCGCTAAAATGCATGAGTATGCTTTGTTTATTAAATAGGTGATTTTATACAAGCTTTTAGTTGCTCCAGTATTTTGTGAAAAAAAATTACAATTTAAAAAATGTTATTTTAATACTTTATATAGTTTTTTCTTATTTTGTAATATCATATTTCAATAATTTCATTTTGGGCGAAATTACAAGGATGCGATTGTGTCTGCCGAGAGTCAAACCCGGGTGTAATATCCATATTCTTTATATTTTTGTTTGCATTTCAAACTGTAAGACGAGTTTCTCCACTCCAAAAATTCTGGAAAGGAGACCACTAGTGGACTCATGCTGAGTACTTAGGTCTTGAATGTACTGACCTGGGGGTTAGGAACCAACTAAATCTCGCGTGTTAATGTTTTGCTTTTTCATCTTTATTTATTATTTCTGCTGCGTGTTGGTGCAATCTTGGTTAGGTCAGGGTTGACCTAGTTTGACAAAGCTCAGGTGAGCTTGAGTCTAGCAAGCTTGGGTGAGCTTGAGGTGTATGTTTCGATGTTTGACATTGATGTTTGAATTTGATAATTATGGTTGAATGTCGTATGGTGTCAAGTGGGTCAAGATTGATTGGAGACTTGACTAGGTGAAGTCCAGGTGGATCGGGGAGATCGCGCGCTGGCATGGGAAAAGACCTAGTGGGACTAGGCACACCTAGTGGGACTAGGTGAAGTCCAGGTGGATCGGGGAGATCGCACGCTGGCATGGAAAAAGACCTAGTGGGACTAGGCACACCTAGTGGGACTAGGTGAAGTCCAGGTGGATCAGGGAGATCGCACGCTGGCATGGGAGAAGACCTAGTGGGACTAGGTGAAGTCCAGATGGATCGGGGAGATCGCATGCTGGCAAGGTGGAAGTCTACCGAGAGACTAGACCTAACTCGAGTGTTAGGCAAACCTGGTGGGGAATCAGGTTAAGTCCTAGTTGGGAACTAGGCAGAAGAAATCCAGGTTGGTCAAAGGGGTTGACCGTGAAGTCCAGGTTGGTCAAAGGGGTTGACCGTAAAATCGAGGTTGGTCAAAGGGGTTGACCGTGAACACAAGTTAGGTTGGTCTCAATCGATTGGGTGATCGATTGGGTTGTTGTCTTGTGAAAACAAGAAGGATCTTAATCAATTGGGTAATTGATTAAGAAGGATGGTAATCAATTAGGTAATTGATTAAGGAGAAAGTGAATCGATTGGGTAATCGATTAAGAGAGTTTGTTGCGAGAACAGAAGGTGGCTGAATCGATTGGGTAATCGATTCAGCCTTCTCTTAATCGATTGGTCAATCGATTAAGGGCAGTCTTAATCGATTGGCTAATCGATTCAGGTTCAAAAACTAGCCGTTGAATGGCTAGTATGACGTGGTAATCGATTGAGTAATCGATTAGGGAACCCTAGGCGTCGGGTATAAGGGTTTTCACGCAGGTTTTGAGCTACAACTCTTCTCCCCTTTTTCCTCCTTCATTGGTGCCATCTCAAGGGAAGTCTTGGAGGTTTTTGCGGCTGCATTTCCAAGGTTCTAGAGGCAACCACAAGCTTGAAGATAGCAAGAAAAGCAAAGAGAGTTTATTCATTGTAAATCTTGTAAGATTTCATTTTGTGTTTGCTTTGATTCTTGTTGTATCTTTGTGAAAGCTTGTAAGAGGTTTCTCCACCTCAAGAAAGAGATCTTTCATAGTGTATGGAGAGTGAGGAGAGTGGATCCTTGGATTAGTCACCCGATCGGGTGGATACCAAGTAAATCCTTTGTGTTAGCGTTTGCTCGAGTCTTCCGCCGCGACAAATCTTCACGAAGCAAATCGAAGCTAATCACCCCCCCCCTCTAGCTCGTCTACCGGTCCTAACACTGCGTACTAACACTCTGATAGAAAGACGATTCAACGAACGATGAGAGTTCCACGAAAAAGTTCAAGTCAATATTCACCCCCCCTCCCGTCTGTATCGACGGCACCGATCCCACAATTGGTATCAGAGCAGGTGGCTTTGATCGGACTAACCGTCGAAGGAGCAACAAGGCCAAGAATTGAGGGGGAGCAAGGGGTGAATAAAGGTACATTTTAATTATGTCATTTTTTAAATTTCATATAATATGTTTTAAGTGCAGGGTGATAGGACACTATAAAAACCAGTGCCCTACTCATAAGATTCGTACTTCACCACCGGCAACAACGAAGGAATCAACGCTAGGAGTCCGGAGGGACAAAAGTCAAATCTGGTGTTTCAAGTGCCAAAAGCAGGGGCATTACAAGAACTAGTGTCCAGACTAGAAAATGATCCGATCCACAATGCGAAAAACTACGACGAGGTATGAAAAGTTAATTCCTGCAAAAATATTTTTTAAATTCTTACAAAATTAGGCAACTCTTCTTTCAAGTTAGATAATTCTTATATTGATCTTTCTGTTAAGTTAGATTATTTACATAATAAATTAAATATGTTGCATGACAAATTAGCTAGTAATGGATCCAACATTGAAAATATTAAAATATCAAATATTAATTCCTTAATCCTTAATATTAATGCTACAATCTTTGAAATTAATTCTAATATTTCAATTAATAATATTTCTGATAATTCTGATAATTCTAAGGATAGCGATGAAATGTTAATTAATATTATTACTTATAATTCTAATATTTCTGAAGATAATATTGCTGATAATACTCAAGATAATATTGATGATAATAGTCAACCCTTAATAATAATTCTACTAATTTTGAATTTAATGCTACAACCTTAATTAGTAATTCTGAAAATTATTCTACCTATTGTGAAGATAATGATACAATTTTAATTAATAATTCTGAATATAACTCTGAAGATGAAGATGAAGATGAATTTATTGGAATTAAAGCTATATTTAAAAAAGCTTACAAGAAATCAAATAAAACAGAAGTATTAAAACAAACTTGAAAACATAAATTCAAAAGAAATAATTGATTAATCATAAATTTTTGAATTAATGGAAATGATACAACTAGACCCAAAATTAATCACAACTTTGATAACTTAAATTAATTCTTAACAATTTAAATTTTAAATTAATTCGTAACAATTTAAATTTTAAATTAATTCTTAAACAACTTAATTCCTAATTTAACTCTTAATTCTTAATTAATTCTTAATCAACTTAATCCTTAAAAACTTTAATTAATTCCTAATTTAACTCTTAATTCATAATTAATTCGTAATCAACTTAATCCTTAAAAACATTAATTAATTTTTAATTTAACTCTTAATCCTTAATTGATTCTTAATAACTTAAATCAAATTCTTAACATCTTAATCGTTAATTAATTCTTAAATTTTTTAAATTAATTCTTAACAACTTAATCCTTAATTAATTCTCAAAAACTTAAATTAATTATTAACAACTTAAATTTTAATCAATTCTTAACAATTTAAATTTTAATTAATTCTTGACAACTTAAACTCTAATTAATTCTTAACAACTTAAATTTTAGTTAATTTTGAACAACATTAACTTTAACAACTTAAAATCTTTTAACTCTTAAACTTAAATCTTAATTAATAACCAAATCTTTTAATCCTTAAAGCTAACTGAATAAATTAAACGTTAATAATAAATTCAATCCTTAATTTAAAATTTATATAAAAATCCATAAACTAAAATTCAAATTAATTACTTTCAGTTATGAAACTAAATAAAATCCTACATAACTGAAATGTTTAACTTAATAATAATAAATATGTCAAAGTGGGTTGACATATCTATGGGTGCACACATTTTGTATCAAATCGAGAATTTGATGACCAGAAATCTAATTAAAACAAGTTGACTTGATTGATACATGCATAACTGCCATGCTCATGCATCTGCTTATCTTTTCGATATATATCTGCCATGTCATTCATGCTAGCTTATTTTTTTGCTTAACTTAGAATGGGTAGATAGAAAAAGATAGTTTGACACTTACCTAACATAGTACCAGGGTGAGGCGAGATGATAGTACGTTAGGAAAACTTGGTCTAGGAAGTCAGGAACGGAAGGGTAAGGAGTACCCGATTTGATCGACCTAGATAAGTGGAATTAGCCGAAGCTACCTCGCCATATCCTAGACTAGTTAGACTAGAGTTTTTTAAAGAGTAAATTAAAAGTATTATTTCTTTAAAAGGCTTTGTCTAAGGAACGGGTTATTGATCCAATAAGGCTACGACTAAAGAAGGCCTCTATGCCTCGCCATGACCTGGAAGCCGATTACTGAAATTTACTTTTAAGTTACTAATTGTTAAATTTGAATCTAACTCAAGGTCAAA
Organism: Boesenbergia rotunda; assembly: GCA_024364735.1. Taxonomy (NCBI): domain Eukaryota; kingdom Viridiplantae; phylum Streptophyta; class Magnoliopsida; order Zingiberales; family Zingiberaceae; genus Boesenbergia; species Boesenbergia rotunda. The sequence goes on along the minus strand of JAGFNQ010004081.1, from coordinate 20,606 downwards.
CAATCTGTATTATTTAAATTGAGAAAAATCATTCAAGCATCTCACAATACTCATAAGGCAACCATGCTTGTTTATATTGCGACACTTAGAATAAGTGAGATGATAAGGATTAATTAAGTGATAAATATTTTTAAAAAATATTTTCAAAATCTTCCTAATATTTTCTTTAAAATCTATTTTCAAAATAATGATTAAACATAATAATGTTTTATGAATTTCATGCTTGGGTGTTTACCTATAAATATATTTTCAAAAAATTATATATCTTTTCGAAAGTTGTTTGACCTACACTTAGACACAAACCTTTTAGGTCAACACTAAACTCTCTTAAGACGCTTAGGTAGAGTTCCTTGTAGTTAACAAGGATAGCCAGAAAGTATCAGGTTCAGGGGGAGTCTATTTTTTTATTCTTTTGAAAATTATTTTTCAATAATTATTCTTTTCAAAAAAATTTATCTCTTTCAAAATGGTTTATTTCTTTCAAAATGCTTTTCAAAAAAATATTTTTTTTCAAAAATTTATTATGTCATTCAAAATATTTTTCAAAAAATACTTCTACAAAAATTATCATATTCTTTCAAAAATATTTTTCTAAAATATGTGTTAATTGCTCTTTTAATTTAGATAAACTCTAAAGACACATAAGAAGTTTGTTTTATGATCTACAAGGATTCCTATGATTGTGTCAGGTTTAGGGGGAGTCCTAATCAAAAGAAATTAATGTACTTCTTTATCTGATTACTTTTGAAAAATTATTATATAACTCTTTTTGTTTGAATCAAACCCTAAGACTCAGAGAAAGATCAACTTGTGGTCAACAAGTTTCCTAGGACTGTGTCAGACTAAGGGAGAGTTCAAATTAAAAGAACCTTTAGAAGTTTCAAAAGTACTATATGTTCAAAAACTTCAAAATACTTCTCAATTTTTTATTCTTTTCGTTTGAATCAAACCCTAAGACTCAGAGGAAGATCAACTTGTAGTCAACAAGCTTCCTAGGACTATGTCAGGTTTAGGGAGAGGTTCAAATTAAAAGAACATTAAAGGTTTCAAAAATATTATATTTTCAAAAAAAACACTATCTTCTCAAAAATACTTTACTTTTGAAAATACGATATTCTTATTTTCCAAAACATATTTCGAAAATCTTCTGTCTTTTGAATATATTTGAAAATACTTTATGTTGAGTTTGGAAAGATCTCCAAGACACATAGGAAAGTTTTCCTTGTAGTTAACAAGGTTTTCTAAGATTGTGCCAGATTGGAGAAGAAACCAAACCAAGAAATTTATTTCTCAAAAATTCAAAATGGTAAACATGTTGAAAATACTTTATCTTGATTGAAAATCTCTAAGACACATAGAAAATTTTCTTGTAGTCAACAAGATTCCTAGGATTGTGTCAGACTTAGAGAAATTTAAATTAATAAAGTATTTATTTTAAAAAAAATTTACTCAAGTACCTTTATCAGAAAAAATACTTAGTTTATTTTAAAAAATGATTTTTGAAAATTATGTTTTCTTATGGAAACTTAAATATTTTCAAAAATCTTATTATTGCTATAATTTTTTTAAAATCTTTGTCATTATCCATTATTTCATTTTGATGTGTGTCAAAGGGGGAGAGAGGCTTAATTTAGATTTTTTTTTTCGATTTCTCCCAAGTTTTAAACTTAGAACCCTTAGACCTAATCTAACTTAAGATTATTGTCAAACATCAAAAAGGGGGAGATTGTTGGTGCAAAGAGCATCAGTCATGAACAGTCAACCTCTGGTGTTTCGATGTTTGAAATATACTAAGTCTAGTCAAAGTGATCAAGGGTTAAGCCAAACAGGACCTAATGTTTGGTAGGGGTAAACGCAGGTTTGATCAGTTTGAGAAAGGATTAGCCAAACAGGATCTGATATTTGATAGAGTTATGAGAACTTAAGGTTGGTCAGTTGACCAAAGGATTAGACCAAACTGGACTTGAGGTTTGGTAGAAAGAGAATATACTTACCTGAAGGTTGGAACAAAGAAGTCTAGTCAAGATCAAAATGACTAGCAAAGAAATACTAGTGAGTGAAGCTAGTGTTAGTGCAAAATGCATCAGTGATGAACAGTCATCCTCTAATGATTCGATGTTTGACTATATACTTAAGTTAGTGACAATATGTTTGATAATATAAGGTGTTGTCAAAGTGATCAAGGGTTAAACCAAACAAGACCTTATGTTTGGTAGGGTAAATCCAGGTTTTGATCAGTTTGACAAACGGCTAAGCCAAACATGATCAGATGTTTGGCAGAGTTATGAGAACCCAGGGTTGGTCAGTTTGACCAAGGGATTAAACCAAACCGGACTTGAGGTTTGGGATTATATTTACCTGAAATTTGGAGGAAGCCTAGTCAGGATCAAGATGACTATCAAAGAAGTGATTATGGTGAAAGAAACCCTAGTGAGGAAAGCTAGGTGAAAGAAATCCTAGTGAGTGAAGCTAGGTGAACTAAATCCTAGTGAGTGAAGCTAGGTTGGACTAAGTCCTGGTGAGTGAAGTTGGGTACGAAGTATTGGTCCGGGGGACTGAGCACTAAGTCTTGGTCGAAGAACGGGCAACGAAGTCTTTGCCGAGCAAGGGTTGTCGAAAAGAAGTAGAGACGGGTCGAGGTCGGACGTCTCGAGAGTCGTATTCTTGGAGGCCGAGCAAAAGTCCAGTCAGAGGTACCGGTTGGTAAAAGGTTTAGTCAAGCGAGGATCGCGAACAGAAGTAGAGACGGGTCGAGGTCGAACGTCTTGAGATTCAGGTTCTCGGAGGCTAAGCGAAAGTCCAACCAGAGGTTCCGGTTAGCAAAGGTAATTTCTCCAAGGTGGAGTAGGTGAGGGTGCGTTCCCCAGGAAAGGGAACATTAGGCGTCGGTTCAACCTAGGATTTCGGGTGAAATCCAAAGTCAGAACCAATCATTAAGGCTAAGATTATGTGTGTTTTTTCTTGTGTTTGTTGACTTGCAGGTACCTGGAGTTGGAGGCAAGATAGGAGAGCAAACGCAGGAAAAACGCGACCGGGGAAAAGGCTTCCCAGGCACCTGGGAGGTTCTAGGCACCTGAGAGCTTCCCAGGCGCCTGAGAAGGGATGTCTTATCCGTGCTGCGATTTCAGTAGTTCAGATGAAGTTTGACCACACGTGGCAAGCACCCCATAAGCCTTAGGCACCCAAGAAGCTTATATATAAAGTGGTTCGACCCCTCATTCCAGAACATCAATTTTCACATCTGCTAAAGCAGTCTGTGCGAAGCAAACGTGCTCAAGTCGAAGCTCTGCGACCAAGGAGGATCTAGGAGGAAGTGTGTTGCACTTCGGACTTCCAGAGTTGGCCGAGTTTGTTTTTGATTTGCATTTTATTTACGAGATTAATTTACTTATTCTTTGTTTGTAATTCGAACTGTAAGACGGGTTTCTCAGCCTCCGGAAAGTCCGGAAAGGAGACCACTAGTGGACTCACGTTTGAGTGTTTAGGTCCTGGATATATTGACCTTGGGAGTTGGGAACCAAGTAAATCCCGCATGTTTTTGTGTAATTTTTTGTCTTTCTTTTATTCTATTTTCTGCTACGTACTAACCCTGATAGAAAGATGAGTAAATGAAGTTTTCTGATGAAATTTCGGCAAACATTCGAGTCGATATTCACCCCCCCTCTATCAACCGACAACGATCTTACAAGTGGTATCAGAGCCTGGAAGCTCTTCACCGGACTAATAGCCGAAGGAGCAACAATGCCAGGAATTGAGGGGGAGCAAGGGTTGTTGGACCGGTGCTGTCGATAGAGAGGGGGGTGGATATCCACCGTAAAAATCTCGAGGAAACTTCGTAGAAAAACATGTCTTTCGGATCTTCGTTCTAGACTCAGAGTTAGTGCAGCGGAAAATAGAAAGAACGAAGAAAACAACGAGACTTGTACACACGGGATTTTCTTGGTTCCCAACCCCCCAGGGTTAGTACATCCAAGGCCTAAGCACAGGAACGCCCGTCCACTAATGGTCTCCTTTCCGGACATTCCGGAGGCGATGAAACCTGTCTTACAGTGTACGATTCACAATAAAAATATTAATTAAATTTAAGTGCGGAAAGTAAATCAAACCAAATGAAAAGAATCGAAGACTCGGCCGATCTGGATCTCCGAAGTGCCGCGCACTTCCTCCCGGAGCTTCCTTGGTCGCAGAGGCTCGTCGTTAGCACTTTGTTGTCAGTCAAAAAGCTCAGAATGATCTTGGAAGTTGTGTATTGAGTTGAGGGGTTGAAGCCCCTTTTATAGGTTTGTCTAGGGTGCATGTGATCAATGAGGCACCTCACAGGGCTTGGTCAAAGCTTATCTCCGCACCAGACTCACAGCAGTAGATAACCCTTTGATCCAGGGTGCCTGTGTTGAAGGAGGCACCTGAATGAATGAGGTGCCTATATCAATGAGGCGCCTGGTTCATTGAGGCGCCCTGTTTGATGGGGGCGCTTAGCAGCTTGGTTTCCAGCCACGTTGTGTGTTTGTTTGCCTGCTTTGTCTTCAATTTTAGGTACCTGCAAGATACATAAATACAAGCAAACACATATATATCCTTAGCCTTAACGAAATGGTTCTGACTTTGGGTTTCCGTGAAACCCTAGGTCAAACCGACGCCTAAGTTCCCACCCCCGGGAACGCGCCTTCAACCTACTCCTCTCAGGAGACGGTTGCCACCTAGTCCATTCGGGTGGACTTTTGCTTAGCATTCGAGACTCTCGGATCTCAAGACATCCGACCCTCAACCCGTCTCTATCCTTAGTCATTGCTCAACTAAGTTGCTCAATCCCTCGGACCAAGACTTCATGCCCAAACCCTAGGTCCAGGACTTCGGTGCCCAACCCTAGACCAGGACTTAGTGCCCAATTCCTTGAACCAGGTCTTCGTGCCTAACTTCACTCATCAGGACTTTTGCCCAGCTTCACTCACGAGGACTTAGTGCCCAGCTTCACTCACTAGGTCTTAGTGCTCAGCTTCACTCACCAGGTCTTCAGTGCCCAGTCCTCAACCAGGTCTTCATGCCCAACTTCACTCACCATGTCTTCATGCCTAACCTTATGTCAGGACTTAGTGCCTAGGTTAACTAGGACTTTGGTTTACTTTGGTACTCTTTTCTTCACTCCCCCTTCCCTTGTTCAATGTATGACTGACTTAAGCATATTGTCAAACATTGAAACACTTAGAGGAGGACATCACTGATGCATCTTACACCAACAATCTGCCACTTTTTGATGTTTGACAATATCTTAAGTTAGATTGGTTGAAAGGGCTAAATTATAATCCTTGAAAAAAATCTAAGTTTTTGAAAATAAATTTTGATCCCTTGGGAGAAAAACTTCAGCTCACTCTCCCCCCTTTTTGAAAAAAACATTTTGATCTCATTTGATCCGATAAAAATTTCTAACTTAAGCACTCTCCCCCTTTGTCATACATCAAAAATCAACAAAAACACTTGTACCAACGATGAAAAAAAAATCTTTTTGAAAGGACTTAGTATAAATCTTTGAAAGCATAGCAAATAGCTAGTTAAAAAACAATTGCACCAAAAGATTACACTTTGAAAAGTACTGCAAAACAAATTTGTACTTTCAGAAGACTTAGAAAAATTTCCAATTGAGAAAAATTTTCAAAAAGAATTGCATACATGAAAGATTTTTCCTTAGAAAAATATGCACTTTTCGAAATAAAAATTTCACTTAGAGTTTTTTTGCACTTTAGAAGCATACTTTGAAATATATTATGCAAAAACTTGTACTTTGAAAGATATTTTTCCTTTGAAACGTTTGTACCTTGAAAAAAAATTACTTTGAAAAATATTTTGAATTTGAAAAACATAAGTACTTTAGAAAAATATAAGTTCTTTTTAAAAAAGTATAAGTTCTTTTGGAATAACATAAGTTCCTCTCTTTTTTTAAAAAAAAATATAAGTTCTTTTGAAACTATTAGTACTTTGAAAAATATTATGATATTTTGAAAATATTTTGATCATTTTCAAAAAATGCAAGTACTTTTGAGACATATTGAGATTTTTGAAAACAATGCAAGTACTTTTGAAAGATATTATGCATTTTTGGAAAATCTAAGTAACTTTGAAAGATATTATGCAATTTTGAAAAATGTAAGTATTTTTGAAAGATATTATGCATTTTTGAAAAAATATAAGTACTTTTAAAAGATATTATGTACCTTTTGAAAAAAAAATATAAGTACTTTTAAAAGATATTATGCACCTTTTGGAAAAAATATAAGTACTTTTTGAAAAATATCATGCAATTTTTGAAGGATATTTGAAAACATAATATTTTACTTGACTTAGTTTCCTTTCCAGTCTGACACAATCTTAGGAAATCTTGTTAACTACAAGGACATTTCCCTATGTGCCCTGGAAATTCTCCAAACTCAAGTAAATATTATTTTCCATAGGAATTTTATAAACAATTTTTTTTTGAAAGTGATAGTATCATATTTTCATAAAATAAAAGATGACAGAAAAAAAATTCCTTATGTTTTCAAAAGGATTTAAAAATATAGTGCATAAAACATATTATTTTGAAATGTTCAATAATTCTTTCAGTTTGACCTCTCCCTAAGCTTGACCCAGCCAGTCCTAGGAAGCCTGTTGACCACAAGTATTCTTCCTTTGAGTCTTTAGGGTTTGGTTTTAGACCAGAAGAATTATCTAATAATTTTAAAAAAATAATTGCCAAATTTTTTTTTGAAAAAGTTACTTGTCAGAAAGTTTTCTTTTGACTTAGACTCCCCCTAAATCTGACACATCCTAAGAGTCTTTGTAGATTATGAAGAAGATTTCCTCTATGTCTTTAGGATTTAACAAAATCAAAAGAATAGCTTTGAATGATAGTATGGTAATTTTCAAGAAAATAATTTTAGAAAATTTAATTTGGAATGAAGATAATTTTTTAAAGCGTAATCCTTTTCAAAAACATACATGATAGTGATTTAAAGCACCATTTTCGAAAAGCATTTTGAAATGATAATAATGTTTTTAAAGCATAATTTCAAAAAATACTTAAAAAAAAACTCCTCCTGACACCAACATCGTTTAACTCTATCTAAGTACCTTAAGCGACTTTAGTGTTGACCTAAGAGGCTTGTGTCTAATTGTGTCGGTCAAACATTTTTGGAAAAGATATACTTTTGAAAAAGTATAATATGTATAAACAATCAGACAAGCATGAAATCCATAAAAACATTATTATGTTAAAGCACTATTTTGAAAATAGATTTTAGAAAAATATTCTAAGAATTTTGAAAAGCATTTTTCAATTTATTAGTCCTTAACATCTCACCCATTTTATATATCTTAGTATAAGCAGGCATGGTTGCCTTATGGATGTATTGTGAGATACTTGAATTTTTCTTAATTTATTGTTAAATCTAAGAGTTAATCAAAACTTGTCTTAGATTCAAATTTATCAAATAATAAATTGAATTTGATTTTCGGTAATCGGCTTCCAGGTCTTGGCAAGGCACAGAGGCCTTCTTTGTCGTAGCCTTATTGGAGCAACAACCCTTTCCTCGAAGCCTTTTATCGAAAATTCATTTTCAAATTTACTTCTTGAAAAATTTTGGTCTAACTAGTTTAGGTTTTGGATCGGTAGCTTCGGCTAGTTCCACCAGACTAAACAGACCAAGTAGGGTACGCCTTACCTTACTTGACCTTATTAGAAGGGCTTCCCTAACGTACTATCATCTCATCTCCACCTAATACTAGGTTATTCAAGTTTCAATTAGTCTTTTTCCTATACCCGTTCTAAATCATGCATAAACTTAAATATGAATGTCATGACATATATTAAAAAAATAGCATATGCATGGCATGACAGTTATGCATGAGTCAAACAATTCATAATATTTTACTTAAGTTTCTAATAATGTATCAAATTCTCGATTTAATATATGTCGTGTGAACCCATGAATATGTCAACCCACTTTGATATATTTAATATTATTAATTTAATTGTTACAGTTTGGGTAAGATTTTATTTAATTTGAGTTTAAGTTATTTAAGAATTAATTGGTGTTAAATTAATTAAGAATTAATTGAAGTTGGATTAAAGATTAATAAAATAAAATTAATTAAGGATTAATTAAAGTTAAATTAATTAAGGATTAATTAAAGTTAAATTAATGAAGGATGAATTAAAGTTAAATTAATGAAGGATTAATTAAAGTTAAATTAATGAAGGATTAATTAAAGTTAAATTAATTAAGGATTAATTAATGTTAAATTAAGATTTAATTTGATTTAAATTTCAAAAATTTTGGGTTAATTAAAAGTTATGGGTTTAAGTTCATCATTTTTATGATTTCAAAAATTTCAGACTCATCTACTGTTTTTTTTTATCTAATTTTTCAAGTCTTTCTAATAATTTGATTTGTTTGAATTTTTGTAAGTTTTATTCACTATAGCCTTGATTGAAGAAAATTCAATTTTCTCTTCATCCTCATCATCAACATCATATTCTTCTACATCTTCACAGTAGATGGAGTAGTTTTCAGGGCTACTGATTAATGTTTTATAATAGTTTTCAGGATTATCCAAGAAAATAATTAAACTATTATCTAGAAGGATTTCATTTTTAATCTCCTCAGAAAAATTATGTTTATCCTCAGAAATATTCTCATTATCCTCAGAAATATTCTCATTATTCTCAGAAATATTTTCATTATCTTCAGAAATATTCTCATTATCATTAGAAATATTCTCATTATTTTCAGGATTAATCTCACAATTTTCAGAGTTAATTTCAGAATTATCATTAACATTTTCAAATTTAATTTCAGACTTATCAGTAAAATTATCAGATTTAATTTCAGGAATATCCTTAAAATTAGCAGATTCAATTTCAATCTTATCAAAATTAATTTCAATATTATCAGAATTAATTTCAATCTTATCAGAATTAATTTCAATCTTATCAGAATTAATTTCAAAAATCATTGAATTAACATTAAGGATTAAACAATTAATTTATGATATTTTAGTAATATCTACATTTTCTAATTGAGCATGCAAAATGTTAATTTGACAATGCAGTAATTTTAATTTTTTAGAGAAATTACCTAACTTATCATATGACAGTGCAGGAATTTGAAAATTTTTCGAAACGTAAATTTTGCATACCTTTGTCGGACACTTATTCTTGTAGTATTTGTACTTTTCACATTTGAAGCACCGTATTTGACTTTTATCCCTCCGGACTCCAGGCGTTAGTGCTCCTTTGCTTCCAGTGGTGTAGAATGAGTCTTACGAGTAGGACACTGATTTTTGTAATGTCCTCTCTCCCTGCACTTGAAACACGTAATATGAAACTTAAAAATTGACATTAAAAATAAAATGTACTTGATTCACCCCTGGGCTCCCACTCAACTCCTGGCGTCTTTGCTCCGTCGGCGGTTAGTCCGGTGAAGAGCGATCTGGCTCTGATACCACTTGTTGGACCGGTGTCGTCAATAGAGGGGGGGGGTGAATATCGACCATAAAAATCTTGAGGAAACTTCGTAGAAAAATTTGTCTTTCGGATCTTTGTTCTAGACTCAGAGTTAGTGCAACGAAAAATAGAAAGAACGAAGAAAACAACGAGACTTGTACACATGGGATTTACTTGGTTCCCAACCCCCCAGGGGCAGTACATCCAAGGCCTAAGCACGGGAACGCATGTCCACTATTGGTCTCCATTCTGGACTTTTCGGAGGCGAAGAAACCCGTCTTACAGTGTACGATTCACAATCAAAATATTAATTAAATTTAAGTGCGGAAAGTAAATCAAACCAAATGAAAAGAATCGAAGACTCGGCCGATCTGGATCTCCGAAGTGCTGCGCACTTCCTCCCGGAGCTTCCTTGGTCGCAGAGCCTCGTCGTTAGTGCTTTGTCGTCAGTCAAAAAGCTTAGAATGATCTTGGAAGTTGTGTATTGAGTTGAGGGGTCGAAGCCCCTTTTATAGGTCTGTCTAGGGCGCCTGTGATGAATAAGGCGCCTCACAGGGCTTGGTCAAAGCTTATCTCCGCGCCGGACTCGCAGCAGCAGATAACCCTTTGATCCAGGGCGCCTGTGTTGAAGGAGGGGCCTGAATGAATGAGGCGCCTAGTTCATTGAGGCACCCTGTTTGATGGGGGCGCTTAGCAGCTTGGTTTCCAGCCACGTTGTGTGTTTGTTTGCCTGCTTTGTCTTCAATTTTAGGTACCTGCAAGATACATAAATACAAGCAAACACATATATATCCTTAGCCTTAACGAAATGGTTCTGACTTTGGGTTTCCACGAAACCCTAGGTCGAACCGACGCCTAAGTTCCCATCCCTGGGAACGCGCCTTCAACCTACTCCTCTCAGGAGACGGTTATCACCCAGTCCATTCGGGTGGACTTTCGCTTAGCCTTCGAGACTCTCGGATCTCAAGACGTCTGACCCTCGACCCGCCTCTATCCTTAGTCATCGCTCAGCTAAGTTGCTCAATCCCTTGGACCAAGACTTCATGCCCAAACCCTAGGTCCAGGACTTCGGTGCCCAACCCTCGGCCAGGACTTAGTGCCCAATTCCTTGAACCAGGTCTTCGTGCCTAACTTCACTCATCAGGATTTTTGCTCAGCTTCACTCACCAGGACTTAGTGCCTAGCTTCACTCACCAGGTCTTAGTGCCTAACTTCAATCACCAGGTCTTCGGTGTCCAGTCCTCGACCAGGTCTTCATGCCCAGCTTCACTCACCAGGTCTTCATGCCCAACCTTATGTCAGGACTTAGTGCCTAGGTTAACTAGGACTTTGGTTTACTTTGGTACTCTTTTCTTCACTCACCTTTCCCTTGTTTAATGTATCACTGACTTAAACATATTGTCAAACATTGAAATACTTAGAAGATGACATCACCGATGCATCTTGCACCAACAAGGGTGAATAAAGGTATATTTTTATTATGTTGATTTTCAAATTTCATATAATATGTTTTAAGTGCAGGGAGAGAGGACACTACAAAAACTAGTGTCCTACTCGTAAGATTCATTCTTCACCACCGGCGACAAAGGAGGTACCAACACCAGGAGTCTGGAGGGACAAGAGTCACATCCGCTGCTTCAAATGTCAAAAGCACAGACACTACAAGAACTAGTGTCTGACCAATGTACGAAAAATTAATTTTGGCAATAATTTTTAAATTCCTGCACAGTTATGCAAGCATTCTAATAATTTAGATAACATTGTTAATTTTTCCGATAAATTAGATTTTTTGAATAGTCAACTTAATGTATTAAATTACAAATTATCAAATATTGACAATATTAAAATATTAAATATTAATTCTTTAATCCGTAAATATTAATGCTATGATTTTTGAAATTAATGATAATATTTCAATTAATAAATTTTCTAATAATTCTGATAACTCTAAGGATAGCAATGAAATGTTAATCAATATTATTACTAATAAATCTAACCTTGCTAAAAATAATATTTCGGATATTGTTGATAATTCTGAAGATAATGATGAAATTGTAATTAACAATCTTTCTAATAATTTTGATAAAAATATTGCTGATAATACTAATATTTCTCAAGATAATGTTAATGATTATACTGAAGATAATGTTGATAATATTAAGTTTAACAGTCAATCCTTAGTTAATTTTACTGATTTTGAATATAATACTACAACATTAATTAGTAACCCTGCAAATTATTCTACCTATTATGAAGATAATGATAAATTTAACCCTGAAGATGAAGAAGAATATAACCCTGAAGATGAAGAAGAATATGATTCTGAAGATGAAGAGGAATTTATTAAAATTGAAGCTATAATTAAAAAGGCATACAAGAATTCAAATAAAACAGAAGTATTAAGTAAAATTAAAAACTTAAAAACAAAGGAAATAATAGATGAATCAGAGTTTTTTGAATTAATAGAAATGATGCAATTAGACCCAAAATTAGTATTCAAATCTTAAAAACTTTAATTCTTAATAATTTAAATTTTAATCCATAATAATTTAAATTTAAATTAATCCTTAATAATTTAAACCTTAATTAATTCTTATAAATTTAAGCCTTAATTAACTCTTAATAATTTAAAACTTAATTAATTTTTAATAATTTAAACCTTAATTAATTCTTAACAATTTAAACCTTAATTAATTCTTAATAATTTAAACCTTAGTTAATGCTTAATAATTTAAACCTTAATTAATTTTTTATAATTTAAACCTTAATTAACTTTTAATAATTTTAACCTTAATAATTTCAAATTTAAATAATCCTTAATAATTTCAACTTTAATTAATCCTCAATAATTTCAACTTTAATTAATCCTTAATAATTTCAACTTAATAAGTTCTACAACTTAAATTAATTTTTAACAACTTAAACTTTAATTAACTCTTAAAAACCTATATTTTAACAACTTAAAATCTTAAATATTAATTATTTAACAATTCAATCCTTAGTTCAACAAAATCCACGAACTAAAATCCAATTAATTACCCTCATATATGAAACTGAATAAAATCCTACCCAACTGAAACATCCAACTAAATAACAATAAATATGTCAAAGTAGGTCGACATATTCACGGGTTCACACGGTCGGCATCAAATTGAGAATTTGATACTTTATTAGAAACTTAATTAAAATGTTTTGACCTGATTGACTCATGCATAAATGTCATGCCCATGCATCTACTTATTTTTTTAAATATCTATCATGTCATCCATGTTTACTTTTCTGCATAATTTAGAATGGATAGATAGGAAATAGATTGGTTGATACTTGTCTATCCTAGTACCAGGGTGGGGCGAGATGATAGTATGTTTTGGAATCTTGGCCTAGGAAGACAGGAAGGGTAAGGTGTACCCGACTTGATCGACCTAGCTAAGTGGAACTAGCCGAAGCTACCTCACCACATCCAAGACTAGTTAGACCAAAGTTGTTCAAAGAGTAAAATTAAAAGTATTCTTTCTTTAAAAGACTTTGTCTAAGGAAAGGGTTGATGATCCAATAAGGCTACGGCCAAAGAAGGCCTCTGTGCCTCACCAAGACCTGGAAGCTGATTATTGAAAATTACTTTTAAGCTACTAATTGATTAAACTCGAATATAACTCAAGGTCAAACAATCTATAAATTAAAATTGAGAAAAATTATTCAAGCATCTCATAACACCTATAAGGCAACCATTCTTGCTTGTACTGTGACACTTAGAATGGGTGAGATGTTAAGGACTAATTAATTGACAAATATTTTTCAAAATGTTTTCAAAATCTTAGGTTATTTTCTTAAAAATATATTTTCAAAATAATGTTTAAACATAATAATATTTTAATGAATTTCATGCTTTATTAGGTGTTTACATATAAACACATATTTCAAAAAATATATATCTTTTTGAAAATTGATTGACCTACACTTAAATACAAACCTTTTAGGTCAACACTAAAGTCCCTTAAGACACTTAGGTAGAGGTCCTTGTAGTTAACAAGGTAGCTAGAATGTGTCAGGTTCAGGAGGAGTTTTTTTTATTCTTTTAAAAATTATTTTTCAAAAATTATTATTTTGAAAATTCATATCTTTCCAAAATGGTTTATGCTTTAAAAATTATCATCATATAAAAATGCATTTCAAAAAATATTTTTCAAAAACTTATTATGTAATTCAAAATATTTCTCAAAAATTATTTCTTTGAAAGTTGTCATATTCTTTCAAAAATACTCTTCAAAAATTACTTTAAGTGCTCTTTTGATTTGGATAAACTCTAAAAACACATAGGAAGTCCTCTTTATGTTCTATAAGAATTCTTAAGACTGTGTCAGGTTTAGGGGGAGTCCAAATCAAAAGAAATTAATGTATTATTTATGATTATTTCAAAATATTTATTAAATGCTTCAAATTTTTTTTGTTTGAATCAAACTCTAAGACTCAAAGGAAGACCAACTTGTGGTCAACAAGCTTCCTAGGACTGTGTCAAGTTTAGGGGAGGTTCAAATCAAAATTTTCAAAAATATTATATTTTCAAAAAAAAACTCACTATCTTTTTAACTACTTTTGAAAATATTATACTCCAAAAATTATTTCAAAAATCTTTTTGTCCCTTAGAATATCATTGAAATAATCTTTACTTGAGTTTGGAAAATTTTCCAAGACACTTAGGATAATTTTCTTGTAGTTAACAAGGTTTCCTAGGATTGTGTCAGACTGGAAAAGAAGTCAAATCAAGAAAGTTATTATTTTTCAAATACAATTCATTTTTGAAAAATCCCTAAGACACATAGGAATTTTTCTTGTGGTTAACAAGATTCCTAGGATTGTGTCAGACTTAGGGAAATTCAAATTCTTTTTAAAATTCATACATTGTTGGTGCAATGTTTAAAAAAAAGAAGGAAAAATACTTAGTGCCTTTTTATTTTCTAGAACAAGTACTTAGTTTTTAAAAAAAAGGGGGAAGAGTTTTGAAAATCATTTTTCAAAATTATATATATCTTAAGTATTTTCAAAAGGAGGAGAGAGATTATCTTAAAAGGGGAAGACAGGCTTAAGTTACATTTTCTTTCCAAAAATCTTATTGTTGGTGCGATTTTTTTTTGTTATTTCTTTTTTTGATGTGTGACAAAGGGGGAGAGAGGCTTAAGTTAGATTTTTTTTTCGATTTCTAACAAGTGTTAAACCTAGAACCCTTAGACCTAACCTAACTTAAGATATTGTCAAACATCAAAAAGGGAGAGATTGTTGGTGCAAAATGCATCAGTAATGAATAGTCATCCTCTAGTGTTTCGATGTTTGACTATATACTTAAGTTAGTGACAATATGTTTGACAATATAAGGTGTGGTCAAATTGATCAAGGGTTAAACCAAACAGGACCTTATGTTTGGTAGCGTAGACCCAGGTTTTGATCAGTTTGACAAAGGGTTAAGCCAAACAAGATCAGATGTTTGACAGAGTTATGAGAACCTAGGGTTGGTTAGTTTGACCACGAGATTAAACCAAACCAGACTTGAGGTTTGGGATTATATTTACCTAAAATTTGGAGAAAGTCTAGTCAGGATCAAGATGACTAGCAAAGAAGTGATTATTGTGAAATAAACCCTAGTGAGGGAAGCTAGGTGAAAGAAATCCTAGTGAGTGAAGCTAGGTGAACTAAATCCTAGTGAGTGAAGCTAGGTTGGACTAAGTCCTGGTGAGTGAAGCTGGGTGTGACGACCCGACTTCTCTTTCTTAAGGCGGACGTCACTTTTACTTAACCTTAACTTTAACTTATCCTTAGCCTTAGGTTACAACTACTTGACTTCCCTTAACTTGCTCTGAAATTATTTTTTTTTCAATGGCACCAGTCGCCAGTCGACTGCTAGAAGGCCAGTCGACTGGTGTCAGCCACAGAAACTTTCTATGCGTGGCACCAGTCGACTGACATCTTGGCAGTCGACTGGTGCATCGAACAGAAGGGTTCTGTTCCATATGGCAGTCGACTGGTATCTGAACCAGTCGACTGGCACGCCTGGCAGCTGCAGTTTCAGACCTGGGAAATCCTTTCAAGGGTCCATAATTCATACACTTCTAAAGCATATAGATAAATAACTCTAAATCTATACTCTATACTAGTTTTATAAATATCTTAGCAACCCAAAACAAACCCATTAACTTGCAATTAGGATCTCTGCGGAATTTAATAAACTATCAAAACATATGAAATCTATACTAGAGTTTGCACTCAACTTTGTCTCTATGCAAAGTTTAAACAAAATCATTACGTTCTACCAATCCAAAACACCAACCACAAGTTTCTATAAGACTTAACCCAAAGATCTCTCCCACGGTTTCGTCACCACTGAACATCAATGCAAGTCCCGTTTGCCTCCTTAACTTATGCTTTTTCTTTACCTTTATCTGCAATAGAAGGAAATGCAACTAATAAGCGATTTGCTTAGTAAGTAAATCCTAACTCACAAATCCATGCGATCAATGATAAACATGCTCTTTTCGAAGGATGCTCGCTTCAAAATACATGCACTTGGAAATACTTGCACATGGGATCTTCTATATAATTATCATGCTCATCATGCTTGAAAACATTTACTGACATTAAAACACTTGCAAACTTAACATGCTCATGATTTTTTTGAGACTTGATACTTATACGTTTCCATACTTTAAAACACTAACTTCCTTGCTCTTGCTTTTTAACATGCTTGTAACATAACAACGTTAACATACATAACAAAACATGTACTTAACTGAAAACACTTACATATACTCATATACTTCAAAATAATAATCAACTTTCTAGGCCTTGACATTGTACCTGGTATCAATGTACCAATGCGCGCATCCCTAATAGGTTTCGGGGTAGCTAGCCACCGCACCCTATTAGAGCTTCTTTCTAACTTTTTGTGGGCCTCTCATTTGCCCGGTACATGTCACTTTACAAAAGTAAAATACTTTCTTACTCATAATGTTTATACTTATCAAGCTATCCTTTTTTTTCCATAAATCTGGCACTACAAACCTTTACCTTTCTTGGAACTTTCATCGAGCACCTTGCGTGCCCTTAACCCAAAACTCATTTTTGGGACTTTTCAAGAACTTGGTCTTATCATGCTTAGATTCACATACACAAAACCTACTCAAGTTTAAGTTCTATAATAAGAAATATGTCTTCTTGAGAAACTTAAACACACAATTTAAAATAGTCTTAAAGCATGCACTTAGATCACAAAACATAGTTCTACAACGAGAAATACATGACGAAACTACTTCTATTGCAGTGAGTGATCTACTTACCCCCCTTTGCTTGAAGAAAACTCACTAAGTATATAGTAATATCCTAGCGTAGGACTCCTTTTCTCTTCCTTGCGAGAAACTTCACTCCTTGGCCCTAGGGAAGAAACCCTAGGTTCTCTACCCAAGAGGAAGAAGAAGGAGGAAGAAAACTCTTGTTTTCTCCCTGTTTTCGCAGCCTCCCTTGCCCCTTGTTTCCGCCGACTCCAATAACCTAAAGGGGGACTTAACGCAACTTAAGCGGAAGTTGAAACACCTCTTCATGAAAAGGACTTACTTTCCTATAACATAATTTCGATCCATCCTTTTTTGTGCTTGATACCCCCCAACCTTCCGGCTAGCCGAGCTCGCTTAAGGGCTGGCTTGCCGCGTGGTCGCGAGATCAATCCTCCACCCGACCCTTTCCCTTTTCTTTCTTTTTTTTCGAAAAATTGCTAGAAAATTCAGAAAAATTCTTAATAATTCATGCAAATTATTGGGTGTTACAATCCTCCCTACCTTATAAAACGTTCGTCCTCGAACTTAGAACAGCTCTGGATACCTTTGCCTCATGCTATCTTCTGATTCCCAGGTTGCCTCTTCATACTTCTGATTCAGCCATAAGACTTTTACTAGTGGTACCACTTTGTTCCTGACTTCTTATCTGCTCGATCTATTATCTGAATAAGTCGACTTTCATAACTAAGATCTTCTTGAACTTGTACCATCTGTGGCTCAATCACTTGGTTGGCATCTGGGATATGCTTCTTTAGCATTGAGACATGGAACACATTATGTATTGCTGACATCTCTGGAGGTAGCTCCAACTCATAAGCTACTTTGCCAACTCTTTTCGTCACTAGGTAGGGTCCTATGTATCGAGGACTTAGCTTGCCTTTCTTGTCGAATCTCATTACACCCTTCATAGGAGCTACCTTGAGGAAAACTGTATCCCCAACTTCAAACTCTAACGGTCTACGGCGTACATCGGCATAACTCTTCTGCCTACTCTGAGCAGCTTCTATTCTCTGGCGGATGCTCTTTATAGCTTCTGTGGTATCATCTATAAGGTCAGTCTGAGACCCCATTTCTTTCTTCTCACTACCTTCATACCAACAGAGGGGAGATCTACACTTTCTACCATAAAGAGCTTCATAGGGTGCCATACCAATAGTAGCTTGGTAGCTGTTGTTGTAGGCAAACTCAGCTAAACATAAATATTTGGACCAACTGCCCTTGAAATCTAATGCACAAGCTCTGAGCATATCTTCTAGAATTTGATTCACTCTCTCTGTATGTCCATCAGTCTGGCGATGGAAAGTTGTGCTAAACTTCAGTTTGGTGCCTAGCGCTGTCTGTACGCACTCCCAAAAGTGTGAAGTGAAACGACCATCTCTATCAGAGATAATGGTCGTCGGGACTCCGTGTAGTCGGATCACTTCCTGTACATATAGCTGGGCAAATCTTTCAATCGAATAAGACACTTTGATTGCCAAGAAGTGGGCAGACTTGGTCAATCTGTCTACTATTACCCAAATAGCGTCATAGTCATTAGTTGTCTTTGGTAGACCAACTATGAAATCCATGGCTATGTCTTCCTATTTCCACTTTGGAATCTGAATGGGTTGTAGGACACCTCCTGGTCTCTGGTGTTCTGCTTTAACTCTCTGACATGTCAGGCAGGTGCTGACATACTTAGCTATGTCTCTTTTCATTCCTGTAACGCCCCAAAATTTCCATTTTTAGTTCTTAAAGTCCTTAGAATTATTTAAAAATGGTTTAGAAATATTCTAGATATTTTTAGGAATTTTTAGAATATTTTTATGGAATTTTCCGAATCCGTTTGGTATTTTAGAAAAAGGAGAAAGAAATAAAAAAGGAAAAAAATTAAAGGGGCAGCTGGGGGGATTGAACCCGCGACCACAGGGAGGAAGGGAAGCCAGCGAACCAGCTGGGCTAGGTATCAAGCACAGAAAAAGAAGGAGAGAAATTATGTTATCGTTGAGTTAGGCTTTTTCATGAAAGGGTATATCAACTCCCGCTTAAGTCGCGTGAAGCCGATTAGGTTTTCGGGAGGAAGACAGAGGAGGCGCGTGGGGAGGGCTGCGAAACCAAAGGAAAATCAAAGGATCTCTTCCTTCTTCTTCTTCCTCTTGAGTAGAAGCATCTAGGGTTCCTTCCTAGGGCTAAAGGTGGAAGCTTTTCACAAGAAGGAGGGGAAAGGATTTCGTAGGGAGTTTTTCTCCCTGTTTTTGTGAGTTTTTCTTCAAGAACGATGTAAGTGAATCACTCACCTGCAATAGGAGTAGTTTTCGCCATGAGATTGTCGTTGTGAAGCTATGTTTTGAAAGTTAAGACCATGTTTCTTAAGCGAGTTGATTTATAAGCTTAAATTCTTATTGATGCATGTATTGTAAAGTAGAATTCGAATTTGAATTGTTGTTGAGATATGTGGTTTGAGCATGTTAGGAATTAGTGGTTGAAAAGTCCCAAGCATAAGCCTTGGATTTAGGGCACGCAAGGTACTCGATGAAAGTCCCGAATGGGAAGGTAAAAGTGTAAGTGCAACATTGTTTGCAAAAGAGAGTTAGTTAATAAGTATGAATAATGTATAGTAAGAAAAGTATTTTACTTTTTGAAAGAGACATGTACCGGGCAAATGTAAGGCCCATCGAAAGTTAGAAAGTAAAGTTCTAATAGGATGCGGTGGCTAGCTACCTCGCAACCTATTAGAAAAGCGCGCAATTGGTACACCGATACCATGGTACAATGTCAAGGCCTGAAGAGAAAGTTGATTACTATTTTCAAGTATATAAGTATGATCAAGTAGTTCCTTTTTGAGGAAGTGTTTAATTATTATATGTGTACCTTGTTACAATGCAAGCCTGATAAAGTAGTTCAAGTAGTAAGCATGGTTAGTTGTGTACCTTGATACATTAACAAGCATGATAAAGTGTTTCAAGTTGTAAGCATGTTTAGTTGTAAGTTTTGAAGTGAGTAAAGTTTTAAATTATTCTTTGAAATGAGCATGTTTAGTATTGACATCGTGATTTTGTGAGTAGGGATTTACTTACTAAGCATTGTGCTTATTAGTTGCATTTTCCTTCTATTGCAGATAAAGGAAAAGAGAAAGCGTAAGTTGGGAGGCGACAGGACTTGCATTGATGTTCAGAGGAGGTGGAACCGGGGTAAAAGATCCGTTGGGTTGAGTATGAGTAGAGTTTGGTATTTAGAAACATTTAGTTTTATGTTTTGAATAGTAAAGAGTGAACCAATGTGTTTAATTTCCGCATAGAGTAAGAAGTTGATACAACTTGAAGATGTTTACTTATGTTTTTCCATATGCTTGGTTAGTTTGGTTAAGTTCCGTATTAGTTTCAATTTCAAGAGTTTGGATTGGTTTTGAGTTGCCAATGTGCCAAATAAACTAGTATATATGATAGATTTGAAGTTATATCTTAATGCGAAGTGATAGTATGTGATTTGTGGATGTTTGAAAGGGATTTTCAGGTCTGAAATTTGCAGTTTCAGGCGTGCCAGTCGACTGGCTCAGATACCAGTCGACTGCTATATCGAACAGAACCTTCTGTTCGATTATGGCAGTCGACTGACCATATACCAGTCGACTGACACCAGTCGACTGATATAATAGCAGTCGACTGCTACCATTAAAGAAAAACTGGGTAGAGCAGCTGGTTAGTGCTTTAGTGTTACAACTAAGAGGTCTAGGGGTCAAATCCTGGCAAAGCAAAATGAAAGTTGTTTTGTTTTTTTTTTGAAAAAAAAAGAAGGAAGAAAAAAAAAATTCAGAGCAAGTTAAGGGGACTCAA